>JABASI010000410.1:0-39713 GCA_019776505.1 Tomocerus nigrus | reverse complement strand
TGTGCAGCAAGGGTGCTATGGGGGTGCTCCAGAGTATCCGGATACTCTGCAGCACGTGCAGGTGCTGCAGAGTATCCCAGATCATGCTTAGCCATTAGTACGTGAGCCCATCATTAAAATATTAATGGCTACGTATATATGCGTTATAATATTTCCTATTCATATACATTGGGTTATCATGAATGGTATTACAGTACCGAAAGAGATGGTTCTTAATTGGGATACATCACAAAGCACTAAGTGCTGTTAGATGCAAGGAGTGGATGTTATCCAATTGATGGCCTGACAGAAGCTCCCAATCGGGAGACGGCACAATAAGTGTGATGTTTGCAATTGACAAGACAATCAGAGGAAGTCTTTGTGAAGAGGTTCATCACGATTCATTCAGTAGCCGTGTTGTTGGCTTAGCTATTTTGTCCTGTCGAATTCCACTTATTATTATATTTTCGTAGGAAATTTTAATTTGCCAGGCTGTCACTGCCAATTTATTCTGTAGCATTATCACTAAGATGCAATGGGAGAAGGAAATAAGTATCATGTGCATAGCTTAGAAAATAATATGGAATGTAAACAACCAGTTCCCATTGGCATCCGCAGAAGTTACGCTGTTAATTGTTTCTGAAAACTTCATATGTATGAACATAGCCATCCATTCATATTCAGAAATGTTTGTCAACTTTCTCTTTAACATTTTGAAATGTAGCCACCTAAATGCATAAAGAGCATTTTAAAGAAAAGCGCTTCATAATTTGGCCATAGGTGAGTTTCATCATCATGTTTTAAAATGTCATTACAAGTGCTATGTCTGTCTGCCTGTCTACTGGTTTAAAGTTTTCCTTTTCATCCACATACACGACACAGCCACTTACTTTCGCAGTGAAATGTAAATAAATAATAAAATTAAAGAAGATATAAATCTCCTGTCACTGGCTACCCACTCAATCGCCTTAAAAATACAATTTCATTTTTCTTGCACGTGGTTCACAGATTTGATTCGATTATCTGATAGAGTATACATACTACCTACCTCGTTTGGCTGAACTTAATAGGAACTACCTACACTTTATCTTACTGTCCTCTTACGAACCAATATGCCCACAAACAAAAGTGCAGTAATAATAATAATAATATTATGACTTTATTACACTTCGCTATGCGTGAGCCTAAAAGACTTGAATTTAGTTGCCTACTGAAATATTAAGAGGATTGCATCTCTCTTCATACTTTAAATACTCTTAACCTATTTAACTAACCATAGTTCATATTTACTATACTCTACCACTACGCAGGACAATAGGCATTATACCAATAAAATTATTTTGTCATGAAACATAGAAACATTTTGTAGCACGATCTCGAAAATAGAAATTTCTAAACATTATCAAATAAAAAGTTTATACAACAAGGAATTTTCTTAACATTTAATAGCCAACTTATTCCAATAAGACAAACAGAAAATTTTGTTTGCAGACACATAGTATTAACTTATGATGACTTCTAGAAGGCGATTGCGATTACTCACAAACGAAAGTCTTAATTTCATGCACTCTTCACTCTGACGTTTTCGACTTCTCCTTCTTGGATTTCATTTTATTTTCAGTTTGAAGACAAACCTTTAAAAATTGCTTCACAATATCGCGAAAACATCTTAGTCGTAATAATAGAGAATCTAAATATTTCTGAATTAAGTACTATTACTATTGAAAGTTATACTGAATTAGGTAAACACTTTTACATAATTATATGAACCACACAAAATTTAATTTTTTGGCATTGACTTTTACTTTAATTGTATACTTATTCAAGGTGGTCGTCAATTTTTCAAATAGAATTATTGCCGAAATGTTAAGGCCATAATAATAACAGAGTTCTCAATATCTTTCGTTTTATTTTCCAAGAATTCTTTACTCTGAATCTGAAAGGCTCGAAGAGTTAGGAGACATTGAATTTTTATTGTGGACTTTCGTTTGTATATTATTGGGACGGTTCCAGTAGAAAAACCACGACACATTCCTAGTTTATCAGTGACGGGAAAAAACACCTGTGCATTTATTTTATTTTCCGGTTTTATGTGCAGTATCACATGTTTCTCAGTTTCAATGGAAATTTATTAGCTGCATTATCAGGGATGTTTACTTAAGGTATACACTGCCAGCATACGCATTAATTAATTGCTACAGGTATAGAATGATGTTCAATAGAGGGGATGAATTATATGCTTTATTCACATTTTTGTTGCCATTTATTGTAGTCAGTGCCTATATTATATTAGTAGTTAGAGTGTAGGAGAGTAGGAAAGTGAGTAAAATAGGAGAAAAGCGGTAGCTTGGACATACATTGTGTACTAAGTGGAGAATACATATCTACATGATAAATATCAGGTGTGACATGAATGAATACAAATTAGCATGCTTCTGTCGAATGTGTTAGTGCGTTAAAGTGCTGTGGCATGGCAGGTTACATTAAACTACTACATAAGAGCAATGTAATCATATCAACAAAGACGATAGTTTATGCACGATGTTGACGATGTATAATGTAGGCACATTAAATTTGGCCGGAGAGCGTAGGCACCTTGTTTGTTATGCATATCTCTGGGGAAATTCACTTTTTTCCTCTACAATTATGTTAATCGTGCAACAGTTTAAGTGTCACGTGAACAGTTTAAGTGTTCCCTTAAGTCCTTACCATTTATAAAATACTTCAGCACAAAATTCGATATACTTTTAAATGTACATCTTGTGCACTTTGTGGCAACTTTGCGGGTCCTCCTTGCATGTACGTACATGCATCTTTGTTAAATGGACTAGAATTGGGCTGAGTGCTCTTTCCTTTTGCTTTCGTCCCACGTAGCCGATTACAAATTATAAATACGTTGCCTATCAGAATTCCCTAAGGTGTACTATCAGTGTGGTGTGCCTACCTGGAGTGACGGACATTTGCTATGTCATTTGCTTGCCCACATGATAATGTAACACCAACCACGCCAAAGCAAAGCCACTTGCTTCACTTGAAACTTTGAAAGAAATCGTCTCACTACTCGCTCTGTCTCATCTTCCCTAGTCATTTCTCTCCCTTTGAAATGCCAAAGGATTTGGCTGGACTCTATGTAGCTCTCTTTGCAAAAGCACAGACTGTGTGACTTGACTCTCGAAACGAGGAAAGAATTACCAAGTGTTCCTTAACTCATTTATCAATACAATACTCATCATCCGACTCTTGTTTAGTTTTTTCTCATCATGACATTCACGAGTGTTGTCTAAGCTCGTCTTCTGATCTGACAGCCACTCTTTTCACTTTTCATCACACAGGTCCAATTAACACCGACACCCACAAACAACGCTAGCACTTTACTTTTTCTAGTTACATTATATTATATCTACAGATTATAGCTATATCATATCATATTATTATTATATCATATTATATCTACAGATTATAGCTATATCATATCATATTATTATTATATCATATTATATCTATCTTTTTCTAGTTATATTATATTATATCTGTACTGTACCTATAGTTGGATATAAGTACCTAGTCAAAGAAATGCCAACTTAGGTATGTAAATACAATGCAACAGCATGCAATGCAATGGATGGGCAACGTGAGCCAATTCTTAAACAAGCCATCCATTGCATCAGGTTCTTTAGCAGAGTTTATATAGTTCTCTCTCGGACTTCACACTCCACATGCTCACAAGGAACTTAAAGTCAAAACAAATCACAAAATGTATCGTTTCCTTGTCCTGCCTATGTATACGACCTCCTATCTTTTATAGTGAATAGCAGTCGGGACTAGATACCACAATTATATAACACACACCCGCATTTAACATGTGCGATTGCCATACTAGAGTAGTTTTCTGAATATAAAGACAGGCGTGTCTCAAGTATTTATTTGTATAAACATGTAGTAGGTTCATAGTTGTCCTGTACTTCAGCTAGCTCGAGAGATAACAACAACAAGCTGTTGAACATTTTATATGGATACGGAGAGGGATTTAGTGCACAGTTAGCTTTTGTGTGTAATGAAATGGAAACGCGTTTCATTTTTCCGATGGTGCATAATGAAAAGGCCGAATTCAATCGTGAATGAAGATAACATGGTTGGCACGGCTTAGGTTTCAGATCTGTGCATTTACTATTTAAATGAAATTGTTAAGTCAAGCCACGCCAAAAATCATATTCTCTGATTGTTTGTGTTCCGTGTAAATTGATAGGTAGACGAAGTGAAGTGAGTTGAGCTAACACGGCTACCATCACCATCACCTCAAATTACAAATCTTCACTTCACTCCATGCATGAAAATTGATTCATTGAATTTAATCTCGCCGTATTATTACAGACACTTTATTGTTGTAATGTCAATATTAAATTTACACGTTGGGCTTTGGGAGGCATGCAATAATGCAACAAGCTCGATGCGCATATTGTTCGTAGGAATATGAAAGGAAGATGGGGAAGCAAAGTAAAAGAAACCAGTAAGCAGGTCAATCAGTTTTAACAGAACTGACATTTAGCTACATGGAGAATTTCCTTGGCTAGACAGATGTGGACAGCAAATTATGTTCTTTCTCATCTCCTTAATTCAAATCCTATTATATAATGTTGAATAACGTCAGGCACAACCAACAAAATACAGCACGGAACAATATGAGATGCAAGTGAGTTGAAATATTATTCATAATTCAGTACAGATTGATATGTAGTCACTTTAGGATTCCCACTCTCATTGTTAACTCACGAATCGCACGCACATGATTCACCATTTATGACACTTGTGAAATGAACCGATGATGTATTTACATGTGTAAAATGTTACAACATGCAGCATGCTACGCAAAGCCCATCAACATTCAGATTCTGAATAAATGGCCAGTCAAGTGTCTAATACGAATAGTAATTTCATCCATGTGGGTGCCCCTATGTAAATATACAGATGTAAGTTAAGGTGTTAGATATTAAGCCATAGAATATTATACTGTGCCTTACTTTGGTAGTGCATGGCCGTGTTTCGTATAATGGGCACAGTGAAATTACATTTGATTGCATATACATCAAGTGAGTCTAGAAATTAGCATTTTCCTTGGTCAACGTTGTAATTGATTTTGTATGTGATAAAGGAATTATTTATTACACTGCATTAAAGTACGTGGGAAAAATGAGAATTTTGGCCATTATTCTTGCCAAGAAGAGTTTACACAAATGTGGAAATACTCTGGAATAACTTGAGAATTATCCTGTAACTTCGTGGAAGGAAGAGGAACTTGAACAACTTTCCTTTTTTCTCTGCTGAATGCTTATTATTTAAATTGCATTAGCATTTATGATTTTAAACAATCAACATAATTTTCTGCATATACCTAAGCCAGATAGACAAAGGGGTGTGTTGGTAAAAACATATACCTAAAACGGTAGCACATTGACAAACTCAATTGGGCACACTCCTACACTAAGCACTAGTGATTCTAAAAAGGTTGACATCGTGGACTGGATATTTAACACACAATACGAATTCACAAGGGAGAATTTCCTGTTGGAAATGGGATTAGCCAAAGGCAAATGGTGAGCATGATGCAATAATGCTAATACATAATTACAGTCGTTAGTAGTTATCTTGGAAAATGACATGAACTCATTCGAATGAAAACGGCGGGACAAATTGTAAAATTTTTTGCCGGAAGGAAGGACTGAAATCCAGTCAATATGTCATAATAGGCGTTTAATAGCGTATTATTTAAATATATTACGTAGTTAGGATTTCTACATGGTTATAACTTCCATTGGGAATTAACTGCTGCCATTAGCATTACTAATTGTGAGTTGGCTTCAGAGCCATGGAATCTTTAAATGTTGTGATAAGGATTGTTATCGGAGCGTTGGTTTTTGCCTGGTAGTTTCTGGTTGATTGTTAGTCAGGTAGCGCCTACTTAGGAACATGTTAGTCAAGACGGGAAGAATACATTATTATTTGATTTCCTCTTTTATACGAATTATTCCTTTGCACGTGGAAATCCATAGAGTAATGCACCGTAGGACATTTACATATCTGATTGTTTATCATTGGAATTAGAATACTATCTACTGCCTACGACTTTCCTACGGACATACATACACATACATACATATACCTGCATAATGTATGTATCTATGTGTATTTCGTACTGTAAAGTAAGTACTTTCATATGTAGGCACAATTCTCGTGAACCAAGAAATGTGCATTTATTATCATGTAAACCAGAGTGTGTAGATATTAAAGGTGAGTGAGTGTAACTGTGTAAGTAAACGGAATTATCAGTGAATCTGGAATTCTAATCCAGATAAGGAGTAGGTTCAAAAGAGGGGACATCCCTCATTTCAGAAGACACGTCTTGTCAATTGAAGGCTGTGAGGCGCAGAACAGAAGTGGATTCACCTCACACTACTCGCATTGACTGACTTGGTTCTCTGTGTGTGTGTGTGACTCCATGGAAATTGTTCAAGCATTGCCCATTCTACTTAATGCTTGCCATAACACAACTCCCAACTGATTTACTCTCCACTTTGTTTAACTAGTTTTAAGTTTTATCTGTAGTCTGTAGCTTGTGTGAATTCTGTAATAAAGGAGAGTCAACTAGAAGAGCTAAGGCTTTAAACGGCAGGATGATGAGTATAATGATTTCTGGAAGGATTACTAAAATCTGATAGCGTAATAAGCGAACGAATCCTTTCTATGTACGGACAATTGAGCGTATGCACACAACTGACTATCTCTTTGTTAATATGTACACTTAATAAAGTAATAATAATATTCTGCTTTCTGAGCATGTATCAACAGAGTTGCTTACTTTGTAAATGTGTTTAAGTTGTGTAGCGCTAATTGTGATTTGTATCATTTAATAAGGATTAGTGATAGCGAGGATTTAATTAACAAAGTGTGTGAAGGGACGCTTGTTTTATTGTACTTTGCGTATCCGTCTGCACACGAAACAGAATAACTGTCCAGCCCTGCTTAAGTGCTTATGCAATCCATTTTCCTAGTCCTATGTGAGTGTAGACAGGATTCTATTAAGAAAGGAGCAAGATATTGCTATAGACAGGAAAGGCGAGTTAAGTCCACGAGCTAATTGTGTCTCACTGTATTTATACGAAAAAGCGTAGACAGGTGCGTGCATGGATATATTATTATTTCTAATAATTGCCAGATACGATGTTAGAAAGCCACCTAGGACCACCAGTGCCCCACAGTCATTTTTAAAACTTGTAATAATGACAACTAGAAAAGTATAGCTGCCCATATCGTGGCCTGATCAGTGTCTCATAAAATGAAAACAAGTAAAAAATTCTGGGTGGATATAAATCAGAATAGTTATGCAGCCAATCCTTCTAAGTACGTAAGTCAATATCCGTAGTCAGCCAGGCAAGGAAATAAATAATTCGAAAAATCCCATCTAAATTGCTTTCAAGGTTATCCAACGAAACATATTTAGAACACTATTTATGTGTTGGTAGTAGGAGAGGACTTGATGAAAAAGGCGGGCGTGCTAAGGGTAATCGCCTAATTTTTTTGACTCCGCAGTAACAAGTAGTAAGTATAATAATATAATAAATAATCCAGGATTATTGGTTAGGTATCTTAAAGAAATATTATTGATTAACAACTAAGGGCTAATTTATTCCCATAAGTGCAGGGTTAAGTATATTAAGAACATGAAGACACCTGAGAAGGAATTTAGAATCCGCGTCCGCAACCAGAAAACCTGCATTTATTGTTTACGGAATACTTATTATTGAATGTTATGCAGATAAAATACATTTTACGGAGGTAATTTAGGATAATCATGTAGGTAATGAAGAATGAAAGAACTTGTACCTAATCTGGAGTCAAGACGCATTGTATACAGCAGACACCTGGCTAGGTTAAATATTCAAACAAGTTTTTATACTCAGGCACGAACCCAGACCAGACAGAACAGACTGCACTCAAATTAAAATTATTAGTTTTCCAATGCAACTGTTTCAAGCAAATATACTTAATAAAGAAAGACTGGATTGGAAATAATGCACTTTCAATTTTATGCATATACATTGATGAATATGTGTGCTACTACGTTAATAAATCCTCGTTTAAGTAATAGACAGAGGCAGGAACAAAATTGATTGCAAGGGCCAGGCCAGGGCATTGTGGGATGTAGCCATGAAATAAATTGAATATCTCAAGAAGAAATCCATGAATTTATTTCAACTACTGTATTTCATTTTTATAGTACGACTCCCATTCCAGCTAATATCAAATGACCTACCTACAGAAACGTAAACCGTAGGTACCAATCAACACTAATGCAAAGCGAAGAATACCAACAAATAGGAACTATACCCGGCAGTGTCTATGAAATACTTTCCACTTCACTTGAAAACTATACTCTTTGTATTCCAGGTATTCTATTGGTGGTACACAGGAAAGTTTTGTGATCTAATGATCATTAATGCTAATAAGAGTAAGCAACCCAGGGTTTCCGACAGGGTTTCCGTAATACTATTATGTAGTTTGGGAATTATTTTTATGACCCTGTAAAGTTAGAAACTTTGAAAACGAACATGTCGTAAATATTATAACTAACGAAACGTAAAACAAAAAACAATTTGGTACCTAGTTAAATTATAATAGATAATTACACATAAAAATAAATTTAAAATACTATTTTGTGGGTAATTTAATGCAAAGCAATATTGCCGATTGTAAATGTTCGTAAAGTCAAAAGAAAACAGTGAAACGGAACCCTGAGAGAGGGAAATTGCCTAATGGAATAAAAGAGGCAGAAGAATTGAAGTCCAGTGCATATCAGAATGATTCGATAAAGCTAATCAATTGAGCAGCTGATGCCGATGCCCAAACGAGATGTACGATTACAGATTCAGATAATGCAAAGGAGCTATTTCAATTTGGTTAGTGTTTATTTGTAGAGGTAATGCATGATTTAGTGGGCTCACTCATCCGTGAGTTAGTTGAAAGTTGAATCTACGTAGAAGACTATTCTAGTTGTTAAATATTGAAGGTAAATGAGACGATGAAAATCAGTTAAAGAAAGACACGGACGAAGCATTACTTACGGAAAAATCAAGTAGAGATTTTTCTCTCCGAAGGACAAGTTCAGATCTTTTTACTTATTTCACAGATGCGTAGAGAGTGTAGTTAGGTACCCCACAACAACAAGCCTTACTTAGCTAGTCCCAGCTATGTCTCCAACCAAGACAGTTTTATGAATAGGCTGCTGCATGCATTCTAGTTCTTGTCTTGCGTGATTTTTACTTTTTTACTTTCAATTACCCAACAAGAGAAGACTTATTGAGTTGCGCTCGGAAATTGCATTCAACTTGTTATCAGTTCAAATGCATGTAATATTTTTTGTACGTCTTCTTTAAGTTCTTTTGAAAATGGTACAAACGATTAGGTATCTATGGACGGAGGCTAAATAAAATGGCACGATTATGAAATGTCTTTTGCTTCCAAGAAATCGTTTTCTCTGAATATATGTGACAAAGCCAAGTTAAAAATAATATTTTTATGGACATGAGAAATAATTTTCCAGTAGAACTTTTAAATAATAAGCATTGCAGATTTTCTTTCTACTATTCTACTTGAAGACGAAATAATATTTCAAAGATAATAGGCTAAGCACTCTTTTTAAGGTATTGGATATAATTTGGACAGGTGGATTTGAAAATTATTTAGTAATAAAAATAAATAACGAAATAATTAGGCAAAAGAAAAACCATCGTCTCAAGTCTGATTTTGGGTGCATGGGGCAGGCAGGCCAAGCCAAAATGCAGCATAAAGTTCAACCGGCATTATCATGCAATTACTTATGCAAATATTTTTTATAATTTAATTTAGTATTTTGAAGAGATGGAAGTAGTAGGATTTTAACTACATAATAACATAGCAGATTCTACCGCAAGCAACCTAAGAAAACAAGCTATAGGTACTTGTAAGATAAAAAGTGAACATTGCAAGAGTTTCCATTACGGCCAGTCACATTATGTGTAAGTGTGCATTAAAGGATAAGACTAATTGCTTAAGAATTGACTCATTGCAGTGCTTCTTAAGCTACTACTGCACAGTTAGATTCATAAGCAAGTGTATTTTTTCCTGTGGGTCAACTAATTTATGTTTTCAGAGATAAAATGTTAGTAAAACTTGGTGGGAAAATATTATGTTCATAATACTTAAATGGGGCCTAAGCTTGCCTACACCCTAACGGCTTTACCTTTCATACATAAATAAAAGCCTGAGCTTCCTTGGCCACTTTGTCTTTTCTTGCATGTCGTGTGTGTTATATTGTGTAGATATTTCACTTTATTATATTAACCCTGCATATCGCCTATGTTAGGCTCCACCATTCCTTTCATGCTGTGTTTTCTTAATAATATAATGAACGAGAGTTATGGAAAAAGTAAATTACAGTGTGGAAGTCAGAACTGATATGTTTTCAAATTTTCACATTTATTTGAAGGGCAAAAGGAAAGTTTATGGGCTTTTTAACAATCTGCATCCTTGTCTATTAGTTGCATGAAAGTATTTACACACATTCGGTCATACATACATACTACGAAAAGTACACAACTCTAAGCAGATATCAACGATTTAACAATCAGTAGCAAATAATATAATAATGTGCAGTGGATTGCATTGTAAACGAGTTTTTAGTGCAGTTGTCCATGCATAAATGTGCTTCTTTCTTGTTAATGTTATTATACCTCTGTCTACTCCACTCAGAGTCTTATTAGCTAGTTATAGGACAAACATATCACAGTTTTACAGACAAAACAAGCAACTAACAACATAAATAATAGTTAATGTAGCAAAGGGACTTTCAACGTCATTATTACTTAAGAAAACCTCTAGAGATGCAGCTACGATAGACAGAATTTATTGGTACACATATGAATAAAATTTTCTGTAATTAAATTTTATATTTAAAACATCTTCAGGTTAAACTATGCTACCTACTACTACATAATAGCAACTAATACATAAGCATAGAAATAATATTAATTCCGACATGCCAATACAAAGCATAGGAGAATACAAGCCTTATAGATCTCCATTAAATAGTAATGTAAGTAGTTCTCTTCCCATTAATGCTTTTGCGACAATTAAGATAATGTGAGAAACTAACTCAGCTAGCTCATTCACTTTAATTCAGTTCAATCAGTTCACTTCTTCTGAGTCAAAGAAAGGGAGGGTGCCGCAATGAAACTAATAATAATAGTAATAATAATAATAATTTAATATGCGTTATTCCCTGTGAAATTATCTCACTGATTCAATCTGTCTACATACAAACACCGTTCCACAAACTTTCTAACACAATCTATCTGTACTTAGCAAGTATTATTCTGTCAATTTATGATCGTCTTTTCCTTGAATGCCTACCTGCACTAATAAATACATTACTTGTGTTTCACTTCTTTTATTTATGTGGTGTCGAGTTCATTGTTTGTAAGAACATCTAGGCATACACTCATAATCCACGTAATAAATAACGAACAAATTACTTTAAAATTTTATTTATTTACATTTAATACCTTTAAAATATTCAGACTTTATAATAATAAGGATATCTATGCATCACAATGAACTCTGTGAATGGCATGTACACTCTAAATGCTAAAGTGATGTAGCATGTGACAAGTGAAGTCTTTTTTTGGTCAAAAGACTTTTGCCCTACTCCATTCTCGTAGACAATATTTTAAAATTGCATGTGTACATCACTAGCTAAGATTCGCAACTGAAATATGAATAGGAAAATTGCAGTAGGTGGTTATGTAACAATAAATTAGGCAGACACTACTAAAATTTCTTAAATGGGGTCTTCCTACGTCCAACTGTAAAATATCTCTCTGCTAACTCATCAAGTGAATGTACTTTAGATATTTGCATAATTTTTAGCACATAAAATATATGTACGTAATAAAGGTAATCAGCTAATCACATTTTAATGCTCTGTACTTTACTGTGTTATTCCCTGTAATTATATTCAGCATTACAATTAGATATAGGACATTTTAAGTCGGCATCTTTTAGAAATTTGCCAGAATTAATGTACCTATCTATCATATTGTTGTGCAATACAAAATGTAAACTACTATCTTGTTATGGCCCTTAATTGCATATTTTAGCCATTTCATTTTAGTCCACATAATTTAAATTTCACTCACCAGGTGCATTACAAAGCAATGTACTTGCAATACTAATTAGTAACATCATGATACCTGACTACTTATATAATATACGGATAAAAAAGTCTTGTTTATAGCATAATTTTAAAATCACGGCTTTTATTCCAGATGTCCCATAAAGCCTTTTAGTGAGAAAAAATTCACCGACGACTAAATCAATCGGACTAGAAATGAGAAAAAGGATTGTGACAGGATATAGCTGACTGTGATTGGATTTAGTTAAGGAGAGTCCAATAATTGAGGCAGAGAGTTGCGTTAAAGGGAGCAGTAGTCGGTGCGAAGAGTCAACATTCGTGTAGTTGTTGTTCACTTCTTGAACATCACATGCACAGCAAAATTCTCATCGTTGAGTCATTATCAGTCGCATAAATCTATAAAAACAGCCTTGAAAGTGGAGAGGAATTTAATGAAAAGGGTAGCAGCAAAAGGCAAGCATCGGGGAAGGGACAAAAAAGAATTTTTCTCCCTAGAACACTGACTTCAATCTAATACACTACTTTACACAGCTGAATGCATTAACCATATTATTATTACTACAATAGACAACTGCACAGAAGTCAAGCGAAAGGAGACAGACACTTGACTCTTTAGTTAAGTCAGCAGTCTCAAGACTCGTTCAATTGATTCGTGCTAACCTCGTCTGCACTAATACACAGCTACCTACCTAACAGCAACAACGATATATCATGATTATTATTTTACTGCTCCACTACGGACTACGGACATCTAAGCACGTAATACACGCCTATCCCTAAGCTGGTGCATGTACAATTCGCACATTATGTAATTTACACCATGTGCACCTCTAAACCATTTCAGTAGACAATGCAGTTTTACTTATCAGGTCAGACTGCTTACGAATTAAGAGCAGGAGGAGAAAACAGGATAAAAAAACTCAATTGATATGCATTTCAATCAATACTGTGTAGGAACTGAAGGAAAAATCAGCTTATAGATCATGGCAAACCACTAATGGGAAACAGATTCAATTAAATGCGTTTCCATTGGCTATTAATAGAGATAGCCACACGATGCAAACAAAGAAATCCCTTTCAACTCCTAATATTAACTATCTATTGAATTTGGAATGTTCGTAATGAATTAAGTTAATGGATTTGCTACGGACATGGATGTATTTTATAAATATTTCGATGCATATAATTTTATTAGCTCTTTCCAAGCAGATCTGATATTGCCAGTAGTAGTAGTAGTGCGAGTGCCATAAAAGTAGCAGAGTTTTGGGCAAAGAATTTTTTAAAGTATAATAGCATGTCATGCTATTCCTTTCTACATTGCAGCATTGTTAGTGTATGACAAGAGGCAGAGACAGGAAAGCAAGTGGTTAGCTCTTGTGAATTATTCCAAAGAAATTCGGTACTACCTAGCTATTAGTTAGGATTTTGGATGCATGTGATGTGTCTATAAGTATATTAGTGGGTAATAGATACCATTATGTCCATTACAATGATACAGACGAAGGTGTATACTTTTTTCTGCAAAAAGCTCAAATATCTCTATTCGAGGAATATAGGAATAAGGGAGATACTGAGGAATTGTAAAGTGTATAATATTATTATAACTTGCGTATATCGTATATCCCTACTCAAGTATGTAACGTGTAGTTAGGAGAAAGAGTGAAGACGTGAATCAAGTCTATCTATTTAGCTGTTTCTTTTATGTTATTTTGAATAGCTACCTATCTATTTATCTGTAGGTACTCCATTAAAGTAGTGTAGGCAGTAAGTAGCCAAGTTATGCTGCCTATACTTTCTTAGAACTATATAGGGAATAATTTGATAGTGCACTAGTATGGGGACTGGGATGTTGTTTGCGAGAATGCAGAAGCGATAGTATAATATTGCTGTTGAGCTACGTACTTTTACACGGATACCTACAGCTGTACTATGTAATGTAACTCGAGACTCGAGACTACATACAACAACTTGTATAGGTTGTGAGTTTTTAGTTCAGGACGTCCTGCAAAACACAATTCATCAGAGTTTTTTTGCGTCATGAAATAATTCCCATAAGACATTCACCTTTTCCGCTGCCCTCAAGTTCCGATTTGGAATTTTCCGAAGAATATCTTTTGTACTAAACTAAAATGACTCTACTCTTCTCTCTGTAATGTAATTCCATGTATTATTTTCTTCGCTGGTGCTGTGCTGGCCTATGCTTCTCCCATTCTATTCCCAGCAGACCATAACTTGTAGTATGATCATCAGAGGACCATCATAACCATATCCCAATATCATCAGACCCCTCAGAAACTCATCTTCCTCATTACATGATGATCATTACAAGCTTCATATGATGCTCAGCTTATGAGCATCCAATGGGTGCAACAATTTAGTTCATCTTTATGTCATCAAAATGCTGACACGCGATGAGCGTCGCTGACCAGAACATCTTTGCGCATACTCTAGATGCCATCTTGGCTTCCCTATCTTTGGCGGTAAGGTTGCATGCACTATAATGCACGTCATTCTATAAAAAATATTTTCGCCTTCTGAGAAGCATATTTCAATTTTAGCAATTAACTATCAATAATTTCAATTTGGAATCCTCATTTGTAAAAGGTAATTTGTTTCATTATGTTATATAATACTAATTACTACTAACTTTTACTTTTAAATTACTTAATAACAGACAAAAATATTTATACTGCGTAAATTTTGATTATTTGCAACTGTAAGTGAGTGTAAGCTTCAAAATGGGGAAAAGGGTAGGCAGATTTTATGACAAAAATTCCGTTACACCACAACACAAGAGAAGAAGAATTTGCAGTAAAGTTCAAGAAGTTATGAACGACATTCACAGAAATATCGAATTTCAAGAACAGAATTCCTCGGTCGCAGTCATAGACAACAATCACTTGAATGATGGGGAAGATAATGTCAACTTTCCTGTCGGCCAAGACGGCAGTGTTAACGAAGAAATATTACAAATGCACAATGACAATGAAGAACTAGAATATCATTTTTCTTCTACGGACAACAATTTAAGTGACAGCAGCTGTACATCTGATTGGGAATTAGCAAGACATTCGCCATATTATACCAGTAATGCAACACATCAAGATAATCACAATGACAGAGAATTTAGAGAAAACAATGAAGAAAACCTGCTTTCTAATAAAATTAAAGAATGGGCTCTGGAGACAGGCACAAGAGGGAGTAAACTAACTTTATTATTAAAGAAATTGCGAGAAGGAGGGATAAATACGCTTCCATCAGACGGAAGAACTCTTCTTAAGATACGAAGAAATGTTGAATTGGGATCCTTTTCGGATGGCCAATATTACTACTTCGGATGCGAAGTTAATCTACGCCATATTTTTAGAAAAATGAAACATATCCCGAATGTTGTTCAACTAAAATTTAATATTGACGGGGTACCATTGTTTAAAAGCGACCAATCCCAGTTTTGGTGTATAGTTGGGGCAACAGATCTAAAGCATACCACAGTGTTTCCTGTAGCCATATTTTCTGGGAAGAAAAAACCAAATTTAGACATGTTTTTGAATCCGTTTGTCTTGGATCTAAATACCATGGTAAACGAAGGTATTAACATTGGTTCCAAAACAATTTCATTTAAACTGGGACCTATTATGTGTGATGCACCCGCTAAGGCTTACGTAAAAAGAGTGGTTCAGTACAGTGGCTATTTTGGATGTGATTATTGTGTGCAAAAGGGGGAGTACGTCAAAAATGTTGTGTTTCCGCTGACAGAGTCACCACTGAGAACAAATCAAGGATTCCGTAATCGCCAGCAACCTGAACACCATAAAGGAATTTCTCCATTTGAAAAACTGACATTCGTAGATATGATTCAACATTTTGTTCATGATTCTCTACATTTAATTTGTCTTGGAGTTTGCAAGCGTTTAGTGAACATGTGGTTTCATGAACCAAAGGGACAGCACCGAATAAGAGGATCACTGGTTGCAATGGCTTCAAGTAAAATGTTAGCTGCTTCAGAATACAAGCCACTTGAATTTAATCGTTCCCCCCGAAGTTTTCAATTTTTTAAGCTATTTAAAGGTCATGAGTGGCAACACATAGTGCTATACTATGGAATGGTGGTATTCAAAAATGTCATTCCAAGTGCTTTTTACGACCACTTTTTGCTGTTACATGCAGCAATATATATTTTATCTTGCAATAGATTATTACATAAAATAAACCTGGCAGAAACGTTTTTACAACAGTTTGTAGAAAATGGAAAAACTATTTACGGCATTCCCTATATGGTTTATAATACGCATAGTTTGGTACATCTATGCACCGATGTGAGAAATTGGGGATCGCTGCCGAACTTCAGTGCTTACCCATTTGAATCTTTTCTTGGAAAGTTGAAATCAATATTAAAAAAGCCAAACTTTCCATTATCACAAGTAGTTCTGACTGTGTTGTCGTGCATAGACAACAAATCTGATATTGTAAGTATTAAGAAGAAACCAGATACGTGGATTTCTACACAAATTCACAATAACGGCCCGACTGGAGCCCATGCAGATGCTACAGAATACAAAAAACTGGAGGGTCCAGAATTTACTATTTCTTGCAAGAATGGTGACAATATTATTATGAGTAAATCAAAGCAAATAATATTAGTAGAAAATATTTTAAAAATTGGCGAAGATTACTTACTACTTGGAAAGAAGTTTAATTCAAAGCAAGATTTTTATAAAACACCAATTAAATCTTCAATTCTTGATATATATCGTATATCTGACTTAGACACCACCATTACGGAAGTCACATTAGAAGATATTCGATTTAAAATGTGCATAACTCCATTGGCTGGCAAAGATGTCTATGCTGCTGTTCCTCTGTCACATTTATAGTGTAAATAAAAACCTTCATTCTGTATTTAAAAAGTGTTTTTTAGTGCTTTTATAACGACTTGTACTCGAATTGTTACTAATATTTTCAATTATTTAATTAACACTTCGGAATTTTAAATTAATAATTCGTTAGGCTTGCGCAATATTTCAGTATTTTATTTAAATTATAAGCATAATATTGAAAACAACTCTTTAACATTTTATTGCTTTTATGCTTTCTAGGTCGTCATAATGTTCCACGCAGTAGAATTTTTAGAAGAAAATGGCCATAGCACAGTTGCTGTAGCTCTTGATTCCTGGATCGAAAAACTCAACGGAGAATATCTATGCTGGTGGCCTACAGGTATAAAAAACACAAACCAGCTGACCAAACTGTATGATAAAGTGCAGGGACCTGACAAGACATCTTGGACCTTACATAATTGTAAAGTACACGCAACTAAAGGTAGCGATCTCTTTATGTTTGGTTATTATATCATTTTAAAGTAAAAAATGTTCTCCATTAATATTTGGCTATTTTAATTCTTGTTTTAGAAACATTGGAAGCAGCGAAGAAAAAAGTAGACAAAATTTTAGATGCCTCCACAGACATAGAAGACGCGCTTATTACAACTGACGACGATTCATTTGTACTACACTCGCGAATTATGAGAAAACGGAGAGCCGGAATGGATGACGATTCTGCCGGAAAAAGTACCAAGATGAAGGAAAAAATGCCGCTGTCACAATCACAAACACTGAACAAAGATTTGACCCCATCATATTCACTTCAACTTGTGGATAATTCCTTCGGCAAATCAGAACCAGGTGCAGCAATGAACTACTGCCCAATTGAACCTCCAAAAACGTATCAACCAAAGCCAAATGTTCCAAGTTCTACTACAAAATTCAATTCCACATCTTCATCGCCTCTCGCATCACAATCTAAATCTGCTTTAGCAAAACCTTTGACCGAGGAGACATTTTTAATATATTGTACGACAGTTTTATTATTATTGGCGTAGGATAGTATCACATTTTTACATCACAAGCACTAACTTTAATTTAATGTCAATTGGATTATATTTTTCATATTTTTAATTGGTTTTAGATTCGAAAATGATGGCGGAGATTGTTTCATTGAAAACAGAAGTAATTAACTTACAGAAGGCGATAGAAAATGGAATAAAGACTCCTGGAGCAAAAGTAAGAGTTGAAATACCCGAGGAATTTAAAAAGTGGCCACTTCGATCAATAGAGCAATTGGTGGAACAAGAAAACTACTTGTCTGATAATGTGAATCAACAACAGGCCGTTAGTTACCCATTTTAATCCTGTAGTGAATAGCCTACCTATGTAGCATAAGAGTATCATCATTGTTGCTTAAAATTTTAATTTCAATTTGATTTAGGTAGCTTGGATTGAACAGCACTTTGATGAAAAGAAATGGGGTCAAATGGCTAGAAGCGCATTGACGATGATGCTTAGTGGTGAGTTGCAGTTGAGCATGACATTTAGTGAGAAGGCGAAATCCAATTTGCTGAAGTTTGAGGGTACAAGATCGTATGTTGTAGTTAAAGGTAAAAAATGCAAAGAAATTGAAGCATTCAGAAACTAAATTTCAAATAGATTACGACGATTGAACTGATACGTATGTTATAGACGCCATCAAAGCCGGTCATCCTGGAGTAACACCTGTCGAAATTAGAGCCTGCATACAAAACTGGCTGCAGCACAAAACAGACAGAAAAGTGAAATTTTCTTCCGGATCAACTACATCGTCTCAAGGAAAAAGTGAAAGTTTGTGGAATTAACAATATAGGAAATATCCTTGTTTTTATAAATAATATTATTACTACATCCCTATTTTCTCATGAGCTTTAATTTAATGCTTTATTTTATTGAATATCTTATTAAATTTAATTGGAAAGAGATATTTTTAGTTTTGTATTAACTTCACCTTAGAATAGTTATTTGTGAATTGTCAATATTTTTAATTGATTTAAAGTTAATTGCAGCTGTGAAACTTCCATTTTAGTACCATTAATTATTTGCAGGTAAAAGTACGTGGATTTTTCAAACGCATGTTTTAATAAATTGTGTAATTTTATTTGAAATGAATGTTTTAAATTATTATGCCATGCAGGATTCATATTTTGGCGGTTAGAATGTCATTCATCATGCTTTGCATCCTAAGATATTCAATTTGAGCATCCTAAGATCATACACTGATTCATCCTAAGATCATATGAGGGTTCATCATAAGATCATCAGATTTTCATCCGACTGATATCATCATATGAGGTTTACCAAATGTGCATCTAGGATGCCCCCGGAGATATCAGAATGAACCATCATGAGATGTCATTCTGATATCAGAGATTCCCTCATTCTGATCATCATATGATGGGTTATGGTTTGCTGGGTTGTCCCACAGAAAATATTATTTTATGTGCTGAGGTGGCGACTGACGAGGCGATGGATTTAGTTTTAGCTCATTTCTTCTTCCACACACACGACATTCTAGTAAATCGCATTTTACTTCTACTTTGTTACGTTGCAATTGCGTCTCATATTTTTTTGTCGGTTCTAAAAGTCTCAATTTGAGTTTTAGACTCCGTTGCTTCATGTCTATATGCAATATCACATAGAAATTAAAATACAATGTTCCTCACTTTTTCTCTCGCATAAAAGTTTTATAGAATTTCTGACGGGGCTACTGTATTTATTCTATTATTATATTTTCCCTTAAATACAACATTTATGCGAAAGTATTAATTACTGGTCTGGAAATCTTGTTGTGGTGTGGTTAGAGTCTCGACGTGTGATTTTGTATTTTTTTAGCATATTAGTGAGTATTTTAACGTATTCTCCCTTCAACGTTAGTTCAATTATTATTTTAATCTACGTTACACTTAAGAAAAACCACAGTACAGGAGCAGGGAATATAATTTGCATTACTTTTGGCACGGAGTAGAAACCGGGAGGATAATGTGTATAAAGGGATATGTAGGTATATAATAATTGTGTAAATATTTAATAATAAGCAACAGGAACAAGTGTATAGGTATGTGCATAAAGCTGCTCTAATATACATGTAAATGTAAATGTGTTATGTTTTGCTTGTAGTATATAGATGAGAAAAAGTTAGTTGTTGATATTTTCCCACTCTTCAATCAACCACTAGTGTTGTGGGTAAAAGCCATTAATGCCGTTTGTTCCAAGTAAAATGTACCACAGCAAAGCAAAGTTATTTTATCGTGTAGTTCATAAACGCAATAAAGCAAGCCATTGCATTGATGTTGTTTGTGGTGCATAGAATGGATTTCTATATTGTGTACTACCTACTTTACATTTTCTCGCGTCAAATGCGGTTTCTTTGCAATTCTTAAAAGCTGGCAACCTTAACATTCTTCATTTGCTTTGCATTTTGAGGGTTGTGTGCACTTTGGTTACCAATACTACAGCCCTCCACTCGACAATAGAATACAAGCTATTTGTAAATATAATGTAATAATTATTTCACGCCTTATCTTTTCTTACTTACGACAGTAGTAAAAGATTCCGCGTATTTAGATATTGAATTGAGAGATTGGTTGGTTTGGTTGGATCTTGGATCCGGATTACTAAAAGTTGGTTTGCTTTGGTTGTGTTGTCAATGTGATTGTCGCACCTGGCGTTACATTACATAGTTTGGCATAAAAGACTGCCTGTATGTAGTGAGTGTGGCACTCGTCTCCTATGATTTGGTTGCTAGTAGTCTGACAAGTAGGTAAGTTTAAATGACAAAGAAGGAACACGCGTAGTTAATTTGCCGTAAATAATGACTCAATTACAGAGGAGACGAAGACTCCCTTCCAGCCGAATGAATATCGTGCCTAGGCCATAAACTGGTGAATATTGAATAAACTGAATTTTAATACGAGATAGACGGCAGGGAAGAGAGAAAAATCAAGAGGAAGATCCAAGACGTGCATCTCGACTTGAAATAATGCAAGGGAATCAGTGGGATTTGAAGACAAATGATTTTAATATGACATCCTAACAGCTCCTCACGTGAACATTTCCAAAGGCTGTGCGAAGGGGTGAAAGAGAAGACGTCTTGAAATGTAATGGAGCCCTAGCTGCAGTTCTAATCAAATGACAGTGACAGTGAATCCATCAAAGCTATCATTATCGTATAAACACTAAAGCTCAGCTTCACAAGGATACAAGGGATGCTAATCTGCATCTTAAGTCTCAGATCATGTAAATGCCTAGCTTTGTCAAGAGAACAGGTTGCGCCGATAAGCTTTCTATGTAAAATGCAGATATGTGTGCATATATAATATTATAATTAGCATAATTATAATATATCCACTGGCATTACTATCCAACATTGCATGTGTTATTGACTATCAGTCACTTGGTGGCAAAAGCTACAGAAAGTTGCGTTAATTTGTTACAGAGCAGTCGATAGAATCCTTCCAACTCATAAATAAATACAGTAATAACGTTGTCAACAATCTCGAGAAGAGTCTCGTGTGAATGAGAACTAACTTATTATCAGTCGAAAAAGTTAATTAAAATTACATATTTATCGATATGGCTTATCTAGTGTGAGTGAAGTGAGAAACTCTCAGAACGAAGGTGTCAAACTGTCTTTCTTCGACTCCCTGTACACCAAACAAGTCTTGAGCTTGCCACCACCGCTCCTCAGTCCTCAACTCTCAGTTTTGGCTTCTGTCTTTTTTAAATTATATTCTAGTTGCTCTACTCGACCTACATACGTGGAAAGAGCGCAACCAGCTCACTTCAGTTACTTTTTCCTCTTCTTCTCCATCCAAAAACTAAGTTCAACCCCCACCCTCACTAGAAATAAAATTAAAATGCTAGTTGGAATAATGAAATGCCCTTTACCAGGACTATGGGCGCCCCATTTTTACCCACAGTGTTTAAGCATCCACGAAATTGCTAAGAATTTATATTAAACCGTGACGGCACTCATAATCAACCTGATTCCAAAATGTGGTCGCTTGTTAGCTCTATGAAATTGCTAAGGAAGCCTTCCAAAAGGTAAGCAAATCAAAAACTTTCTTATTATTATTCTAGGAAGTAGTGGCAGTTTACATCGTCTTTAAGAAACTAATAATACTAAGTATACTTTATTGTTATTTCTAACTGTAGAATTATTAAAGACCATTTTAGTATTTATACATATCGCTTGTCTATAGGAAACGATTGTTTTAATAATGAGTTTCCATGAGTTGAGGTGTGATGTGATCTGATTGGATCAAAATCTCACTGACATGACACATGACACATCAAGTGCTAAGAGGATCTTCACAAGACCAAAGTATAATATGCCTATAATAATATGTGATTCTATTCTGATCTGGAAACTAGTGCCACGTAATTAACTCTTTAATGAAGACAAAATGTTTCGTTATCGTTATTTAATCTCGCCGAGAGTACCTACCCACATTATAATGAAAAAGGCTCATTTCGATAATGAAACAATTCAAGCGTGCTAGCAATAGAAAAATAAACCCGGAAAAACTTTCATTACATGGGATGAGTAGGGATGAGTTGAGGGGAGGCAAGGGCAAAGCCGAATCTGAAGACGAGATTTGTTCTGTTGTGGATTGAGTGATGGACTAGGCTCTGAAAGGAAACCTGATTTCGTCAATTCTCTTCTCGTCTGTCGGTTCCCTTTCTTTTGATAATCTCCGCCTTTCACTCCACATCAAGAACTCACCGCAAAACAAAACGAACAGATTTAAGCCAAGCGTACCATTCATAATCATCTTCAAATTTTTATGACGACAATCTTTGTTCCTCCTTTATCTCTCATGCATTGTGATCTTGTCGGCTGCATCATACTTTAATCATTATCCTACCTTTTCTGTTAGCTTTTGTACTTAGGACGCACTTACCAGAACAAACACTCTTAATGCCGACTAACAGGTGAAGTGTTTATGTAGGTGTTAGAATTAGGATTACTACTCTATTTAAATAGATACACAACGGAACATAACCCTAAGTAAATAATCCCTTCAAACTTACTTACTTGTAAATATTGACTTATAGTTAGTAGACTGAAAAATATAAAGACAAAAACACAACCGTAATTATCCCAGCTATGCATGTACGGGACTGTGTGTAGTGTAAATATCCACTGGTGAAATCACAAAGGCACCCACATAAATACATTCTCAACTAATTGTTATATAATAAGTATATAATAGATTATATCATGCTGTTCCAGCACTCAACCTCTTTATTGACATTTTTCCTTGTTTTTCATCAGATTCTTCTTTGTAAGTAATCCTAATAATATCCTCCTAAATATCTCCCAAATATTAAAAGCTACTACTAATTAGAACTTGGCATTTTAATATTTTGGGTGTACAGTACTTGAAGAGGTTAGCAAAAGACTTAAATACTTTTAATTATTATTAAGAATTTCTCTCAAACAACTAACCGAGTAGGTATTGAACATTTTGGAAGGTCTTATAGAAATTTTCATGTAGATATCGGAATTTCAATGTGATGCTATAATTACACTATTTATCCATGGTTAATAGTTTTTTTAATTACAGTTTTCACTTTCATTGTAGTAGTGAAGGGAAAGAGGGCGATGAAGGGATTTCGATTTAAAATAGCTAGTCAAGTATGTACCTACGTACTTTATGTGAATAGTCCATGCAACTTGCACATTACTATCTACAGTTGAGCATGTGGATAGCACATAACATGCTTATACAAGGCAATTAGTGGCTCATTCCTATTCCCGAAAATATTTTGGGTTGAATGGTTTCTCTTTGGGGGCATAGCTCTCATCTTCACGCATTATCCGGAATTTTTGATCCCTACTACCAGCAATAAGTAAGCATGGCTTGCATCTATCTGCTTTGGCTATGAGAAGCAAAGGTGCATTTAAGCGTGTTGAGGTTTACTAAACTAAATCTATAGAATCTTACAAAGTGTAAGTTCTGCAGCGAGTAAGAGTAACTACTAGGTGTTCTTTGTATGAGTGTGGGAAATGAAACATTTGCTTTCGGTACTCTCAGTGAAGAAGAGCATATTTCACAATTTCGGGACACTTTGCCGCTCCTTCTCCACTTTACTATTCCCAAAGGGTTCTTTTACATTGTTTCACTAATTTCCACACCGGATTCCACCGACAAAAGTAGAGAGAAAAGACAAGACAATGCTGTAAAAAGTTATTCAGCTCTTGCAATTCTCATTTCTCCTTATGACATTGGCCTTACTACACCTCCCATCCCTCTCCATAGCTAGCTATCTCTTTTCTATGGAATCTTATGCAATGCAATATGCAATCCCATAAAAAATCCAGCTCACCATCTCATCATCACATTTAAAACATTTTAATTCCCTAATATTGCATTCTTACTACTATTCAATAGATATATGAAAAATTATATACGCATGCCTTATGAGAAAAGGAGAGCAGTGAAATCAACGCATACTTGAATTCGTATGCATAATCAAATCATATTTTATAATGCTGCATATACATACCTAGGTAACAATGTAGCATCGAAGCATCTTCGAACAAAAATTAGAGAATAGTTCATCTACTTAACTAGTTTAGTCTATGAATTACCACAACAGCAGAACGAGCCAACGATGATTTCTTCATTGAACATAATTTAGATTTTTGTAACATTCTTTTCGTGCATTCTGCATTAGCACAGCATATATCTTTCCTTATTGACTATTTCCCCTGAAGGCAGTGAAATGAATGCACATTGCACTTAATCCAACTCCATGTAATGCACTATTGGCTCTAAAAGTAGTGTATCATACCATATAACATCAAGTATGGTGCACTTGCACTACTAGCATTATTAATATTAGTTGCTACAATGTTTGAGCTATCTATAGTATATAAATATGGATGTTGGTAATGGACAAATGGAGAACAGAATATAAGAAAAATGCAGAATAAAATATAAGAAAAATTCATATAGAAGTAGAATATGAGAATAGTGGAAGAAATCCTACATTTATATTATTGTTTCTCGGATAGGAATACAAGCCACAGACACCTGCATTTATCTACGACACCTCAGACTACATTCAAATGTATTTCGTGTCTTTTTTCTTCAGGTTAGTGGTTTGTGTGAGCAAAATTATGTTGCTTACCACTATACAAAATTTTAAGGCTATTTAAAATATGCATTGAAGCATTGGTTGATGCCATAAGGATACATTTCATTTAATGATGTCCATGGGGTAAGTATGTAACTAGAGATAATATGTAGTACGTATAAGAGAATCTTCAACTCTACTCTTGCACTTGTTGAGAATGTACATGTGCCATGTACCTATGCGTCTTGTCATGGATTTGTAGTGCAAATCGTGCAAATGTACACAAAATAATAGTACAAGATAAAATAACTAGAGAGAGTACAGGGGCAATCGCACTCACAGTAACTCATTCCGTTCAGAACAGAGTAAACTGCATTTCCGCTTATCTCTAGAAAATAAATAAATAACTACCTACCTAAGTTCTTACTTACCTATACATTTGCTCTACATACAAAATCACCTAATTGTGCAGAGTATGAGTTGAGTTGCTTAGCTCAAGGTGCAAAAAGTTCAAAAATGTTCTCTCTATCCTCTTCCTGCCTTCATGGTTATCAGTAATAAACACATAGACATGCAAGTATTCTGACAGAAAATCTCTGTCTTTATTCACATAGGTAATGAGTGAAGAATAACCAAGTATTTTTACTACAGATTAGATCTGTTATTTTGTAGGAATTGTCCTTTGTTTCGTTTATATAAGTAAATAAGTAGAACATTATTTATCCTCTATTTGTAACGCAATTTGAAAATTAGCTTGGCCAATGCAGCTTGATAATTTTTTTGGAAAAAGTCATATTTGCTCTAAATTACGTTGTAAATGTAAATACCATAATAGTTCGTTTAAATCGTTGCATGTCAATATACGAACACTGATAACCACATTAATTTTTGAGTCAATTATTTTTAAATCATTTAGTAAATTACGTAACAAAAAAATATTATAATATACCCCTTGAATGTAATAATCTAACCAAATATTAAAAATTAAGATATTGATATCACTGCATTTGCATTTGCGTGATAGACCTCTCTATGTATAAGGCATGTACTACGATGCGAAGTGTCAGATTAGATGTTGTTATAGATATTGATATGCAGCGAATAAAAAGGAAAGAATTCAAACCGCAAAGGGAACAGGAATTCACGTAGAGCGATTTGAATTAGTTTAACAAAGCTAGCAGAACTGTATTCATGAGCATTCAGTTTCAATTCAGTATAATTTGATTAGATTTTATATGGCCGAGACGGAAATAATATACAAGTGTGTACTATGATCACTTTTAGTATGACGGTTATGCAGAAGAAACCGCATTGCTCTGAGAAGTTATCGTATTTGTAGGTAGGAATTATGTTTCGGTTAGCACAGATATAGTTATGATAAAGGAGGAAAATATAGTTGTTGATCCACTATAAATATTTGTATAAATTCAAATAAAGCACAAGAATGCTTTTGTATCAACGGTTGGATTTTTTACTGAAAATCA
The DNA here is from genome assembly GCA_019776505.1 of Tomocerus nigrus. NCBI lineage: Eukaryota > Metazoa > Arthropoda > Collembola > Entomobryomorpha > Tomoceridae > Tomocerus > Tomocerus nigrus. Next base: position 13,077 of record JABASI010000410.1, on the reverse strand, counting down.
GCGACGCTTGGTTCTCTTCCACATGCCACTTTGTTTATTATGTGCAGCAAAAGTAAATCAATAAGTGTGCGACGCACTTACTCTTACCGCATTGGATCAGGATAGTAGTATGGTATTCTATGGTTTCTGTTTATATTTGGAATCTGACAATATTTGGCTAAATCTCAGTCGATTATTTTCGTACGTTTCCATTTCTATATAGGATCCCCCTTACAAAACCATGCAGTATTATTACAGACTATTATAGTGAATTTTATCTCTTGTTTCTATTTCCATATTATTCTTATATAGCTTCCCTATTTGCTTCTAAGGCTGCACAATTATATGACACACATTTCTAGTAATAATCTTTTAAGATGGATTTCAGTTTCAATTTCGATCATGATATTACGTACTGGCATATTCGTTGGTACATTTTAGTAGGTACCTACAACAGGTACAAATAGCAATCCTATTTGTGATTATGTACAACTCACTGTAATGTAAACTGACATTGTATAAGAACAACAACGTTGCAGTCTAAGCTGCTATGCTATAATACATACGTGTGCAATGCTTTATTTCATGTGGTAGAATTTCATTGCAGTTACAATTAGAGCACCGCAAAGAACTCTTATGCAATCCTAATTTAATTTTACAAGGAATTTGCAGTTTGGTTTTATTAGTAGCTCAATTATCTTGTCTGTTTACAAAAGTACCTCATGCACATATCAAAGGAACAGAATACAAGTTACCTGCTTAAATTTTTTATAGCTCACATCAAAAGGATTTCATTTTCGTTACAACAACGTGGCATCTTTCTTGCATTTCTCATGAGATTATTTTATCGAGTACAAAGTGAAGCTTGAATTAACTTTTTCAAACGCTCAGAGATTTAGCATCTAAATTCTGACTAATATGATCTGCATATAAATACATATAAAATATTATGCATAGATAATAATAATATAAATAAATCTGAGTATTAAGTAGGGAGGTGGAAAAAATTATGCGTAATATATTAATAGTAATAATAACATCCTTATACGTATTATATTAAGTTTCCTCAACGTCCATCCTCATTTTATCTACAACAGGTAGTCATATCTTTAGTTATTTAGTTTCTGTGATTTTATGAGCAATTTTTTTCTGCTGTATGTTCTATTAATCGGACAAAAAATGGCCTGTACTATTTAATATACTCTCGCGTCTGCTATCAAATCAAATCTCTGCTAAGAAGTCTAGCTAGCTAATCGTAAGTTCGTAAGTAATTTACATTTGACCTGTTCTGCTCTGTTCTTGTCTTTGAGTTGAGAAGTGGGAGCGTTGCGGATACGCTTCCTTGCTCTTTGATTTTGAACAGCATTAATTTGATTTCATAGAATCTCGATACTAAGTAAAGCATGCAAGGATTTAAATGTAAATACACTGCCCCTGTATCTACTTACGCATAGTCTGAAAGTCTGAATTATATTGTTGCCAGTTACGATAGATGCTAAATGATACGGTGCAAGATATTTATATTATTATTATGAGTACTCAATTGCATGAAACTGAAACAATTGATGTATAAAACTGAATCACTAGATATAACTGTTTGCTTGTACAAACACATTACAAGAATTATGGCTAAGTACGTATTTATGTAGTGGCTAATAAATATAAAGTGAACGCAGCATTAAAGATTAATCTGAATCGTAAGATTTACTTCAGGAGTACCTGCACACTTATTCCCAACTTATTTTATCAATTCACGTTTGCAGCTTATTAACACTTCAACCCTACACACATAATATAACGTGTACTTACTTACCTATGTACCTACCTAAATATGTACACATAAATTCACTTGAGGGAGCAATTATTTTTTTTTACAAAATGCCGATTTAGCTCTTTTTCCAATGTGTGGTTCTCGACTTTGTGGGCATGGCATATGGCAGATACCTGTACGATTCTGTATCAGTTTCATGTATTGCGTTGTAATGAGATTGTGTTCTTCTCTCTGACGCTGACTTTACCTACTTACCACTTGTTAATGTTCGATTGCAATTAGATTTGTAAGGATAAACTTTTGTAATTTAACAAATTCTTGTTACTTGCCTTTGAAATAATCCTTAATTGGTCGCCATTATACTTTTTGTGCGAGCAACAGTTTTCTACTGAAATTCTTTTTTTTCTTTTCGAATCCGGACACAAACAGCAATACAAAATATTGGAGAAGTTTTCAAAACATTTATATAGCTATATCTACTTAATATATTAACCGCGTGAAGTTTTTGTTGCTATTGTGCTTAAATTGTGTATAAATAGTCCCATAAAAGAATAACTAAAGTTCTAATATGTTTTACAAAGAAAGCCAAGCATTTCATTCGGCAGTTTGAAGTTTGTGTATTTGTGGTCTTTAAAGTGTACAGTTCATTTTACAAGCGTTTCAAAAAATAGGAACTTCATATAGCAACTTAAAAGTGTTGGAGATGTGTGCAGTTTTAAATAATACTACAAAGGTAGAAAGTGGTCACCATTGTTTATCCTTGGAATTAACATTTGTACGTAGCATAAAAAAGGAAACCACGGAATAATGAATCGATAAAATGTATTGGTAAGTGGAAATCATTTTGTTTCTTATAAAAACAGTGCCACCGAAATGCAAGATAATTTCTCCAACTAAATCATCAATTTAAAGCTAGATTGCTGCATAGAAACGACATCAAAAAATCGTATTTTGCATCGTTTAGGTCACACCGCTCACAGTCGAATTTTATTTATCCGCTCCTTATGATATATTTTTTGGCCTAATTATTCTGTGGGTCGTATGATCTCGTTGATGTTGAATAGGATTGCTCATCTAATTAAATTATGTACGACGACGATTATTATCTCCGACGTTTTACATATTCATGTGACGGTATATGAACGGATTTGTCACACGTAAGAAAATGTAAGTATATGTTTACCTTACTAGTGTAAAGAAATCCCTTTCAGCAAATACAACCGTTTGGAAGTATAAAGCCATAACAAGACATTATACTATTCACCCTAACAATACTTGTTACAATCGCAACTCGTCAACTCAGCTATGCAATTCAATAATGATATGCATCTGTCAATTAATTGCTAACAGGATGTTCAGTAGGCATACTTATAATTCGTGTACACATAAAGCATTTTAGATTCCAGTAGTTTTGATTTATTTGAAACAACTGGCCAAATGTTTGTTATTTTTGTCTGGTAAAGGTGGTTTACTCAGATTTAAATTTTCACGTCTATTCACATTATTCCTGAAGTGGAGTGGGTATGCTAGCATTTATTTTAAAAATAAAAATTGAATAGAAATATTCTTTTTTACTTACTGTGTAAGAAGTGTTAAACCAAAGTGAAAATGACAATTTTTGAAAACGTCATATACCTTAGCGATGCAAAGAATTTCAGTCTAGTACATTTGCCTGTTTACAACATACAGACAATAAGCATTTCCTTAAAGCTGGTAGAACAGGAAAGGAAAGATGATGGTTTTGATATAGGAAATGTTAGGAAGTTCGCATTCTCTATATGCACACCGCACTTGAATGTCGTAAATTCTGAAAAGAATGTGCTTATCTATAAAAAATAGTCACTGAGATGTGTACCTATACTTTTCGTATCCTATAAACCCCGAATGAGCCATACAAACATAAACATAAAATTTTTTAAATAATATTTCCTGTATTGCTTTAAATGAAACCGTTTTAAAGCATTCAAAACACGGGCATTCTATAAATATTTTATTTTACAAATTAAGAAGAAGGTGATCTTTTTTCGTGTCTCAGGAATAATGTCTGGCTAAACTTTGTTGTATTGTCATTATCATGAATATAAGGCGATAGAGATACCTTTATTTTAGTGCAAATATTTCAATAGATTCCTACAAGTTCCATTATCAATAGTTTAACTCAAATTATAAGCCATAGCCAGTGTAACTTTTAAACTCACGTAAATGCTACACAGACGGGATAGTATACAGATAGTAGACGGTAGTATTTCTTACTAATCGCTTTAAAAAAGGATGTATGAAATGATGGAAATGAAGTAGCAAAGGAATTGGTTTGGCCGCAAGGTTTTTCTTTCATCGGGGTAACAGTGTTGTCAGCAACTTAAAGAGTAGACGTACAGCAAAGGCTACCCTCTACCTGAGACGAACGTTACTGATGTAAAGAACAAAGTAAAATGCTTGCTGTGTGCACTGCACTCACCAAGAAAACGAACGTTCCTCGCCTCAGTTGGACATGTTACTCGTAGATATCGCTTTCGTGCTCTTACCTTCTTTGCTCTCAACTTCGCCAACACTTGTTAAACCAAAATGAAAAGTGTGCTTTCATTTTATTTCCTTGTTTGATGCTTTAATTTGCTTGGTTTTCTTGCTAGCATGGAAAACAAAGCTGAAACAATCGAAATTAATTGTTTCTTGTATGTCCATTAATTAAACAGCCAATATATATGTATATACAATTACTATGTAGTAAGTACGTGACGACTTCTTAGACTACAGATATTATTTTGATTTTTTTCGCGTAAATTAATTTGCTGCCTGTTGATTACATTTTTACTTCAAATCAAATCATAACAAAAAACTTTTTAAGACGTAGTATATTATTTTATTGTTTTTTATGCAAAATATTTCGTATTAGCAAGTTATACCCTATATAAAATGTAATTCCTCAGAGCAGACAAATAGTAAAGCAATGCTTACTACTTATCTGCCAATTGATTCATTGACATAAATATTCAATAGAATTATGTAGTATATTATAATATCTTGCAGGATCAACAAGTTAGAATTGTTGTTATCTTAAGCAGAAGGTCTTTGCACTCCTAGAAAAAGCGCCTCATATCATTCATTTCTTAAGATGAAGCCATTGTAATAAACTAGTCAATCTTACACATAGATCTTACCAAAGACCGAGTAAGAGTAAGTATTCTTCAATAGTAAAATACTATGAGAATTGAGACGTAGTGAGATAGTAATAGTTACTGTTATGCTGCTCTAAGTGTTTGAGCAGGGAGAAAAGTAAATGATGCACTTTATACATAAGCACTTTTAGTACTTACTCAATACTCACGCTCACAAACTCATGCGATACGCAAGTTTAAATGTCACCTGCATAGCTTGAAAAGACATTTTGACAAAATCATTTAAACATTATTAATGCATCTTTTTGAACTGGGAAAAGTTTTAAAGATACATTTGCCTAGACTGCCTTAATGTGTACTGTGTTGAGGTTTCAATTCTAATCCACACAGGTACAATATTTTGTAAGCAGTCTGAGTCTCCGGAGTCTCCCCACGTTTTCGATTCTAACTTCTAACTACAGGGTTATGCTTTCAGTCATTCCATCTATGATGATTTTGTTTTAATGACACTATGTTATTATATTCCAACTCCAACAACAATGAGTAGTCATAGTCAAAAATCATTCTTTGCAGAATCTGCTACAAAACGATTCCTAACCCACTTCAAAAAACTTGGATTTGTTAAAAGAGAAAAAGTCGGTTTCAAATGCTACTGTCTGAAGTTCCCGGTTTTTCGAACTGTTGTCGTGTCCTACTATATCTGCATACTTTTGTGCTAACCAAATTTTTTATGGGGAGATCTAATTAAATTCTTAACTCCCGTTAGTTAGTCACCACAAAATACTTTAACATGCAAAGATATTTTAAGCATAACCCTGTACACTGATTCCACATTTCCCATGTGTTTCCTATGCCTTTAAATAGGTGTGGTTGCCTATGAAGATCATTTTAAATTACACAAACAGACCAAAAGGAATATTATTGTGAAGAGATGAAGTGAATGATGAACATTTTCATTGTGTATGGTTTGCTATAATGTTTAGTATTACTATTGATGCATTGCTATTGGCGGCACACTGATAATATGTGCACACAAACAATGGACAGGTAGTGAATATAGGGGATGCTACGTATAGTGGATAAACGATGTTCATAGGTAGTAAATAATATACTGCTGTATCAATGAAATCAATGTAAATATTTAACGGTCTCTTAAACTCTGCGGCAACAACAGCCTCACTGATTGTTTCTTGAACATTTTCACTGACAATGAATAATTTTTCTCTATAAGGCACTACGGCACCATGAATCAATTTTGATAACTTAGCACTGAGACTGCACACTGTTCAGAATGTGAAGCAGGATATTATAATAAGATATTGTATTATGATGAACAGTTATAACGTTGCGTACTGTAGGTCCGATTTACTCTATACCTAGGTACTAGCTAATATTTACTATGGAATTTTACTGAATTGTTAATCTGTAAAAATAAATAAATTCTCGTTAATGCTTTGGGTTGTAACATATTCACAAAATTAATGCATTTTGTAAGATTAATGAGAATTTCTGGCGTTAGGCACTTGTAAGTGTGGCAATTAACAGTAGATGAGGTAATTATTTCGCATTCATCAGTTTCTAAGAATCGAGAAATATGTGGCGTCACATGACTTCGTGGTTATAAATATTTATATGACATAGTGCACTAAGAATTGATGAGGCTATTTATAAAGCGCAGTCATAATTATCGATGACTAATATTTTGGAAGACATGTTCGGAACTTGCATACTACTGGACCATATGACTGTTGTCTTTAATGCCAAATAATATTTAACAATGCTGTGTAATTACTACAATGATACAAAAGCATAAATGGAAAAATTATGCTAGAAAAGTAATGCCTATAAATGTGTGGTCACAAGCCCACAACAGATACTCTTGAACTTTATGGAACTGTATCACTAGAATCATTTTTGCGCAACTTTGAGACCGCAAGGTAATCTAATCCTTTCAGATTTTTTAGAACCTAACCTAACCTAACTTAACCTAACCTAACTCTGTGAGGTTAGTTTACCTTGCGGTCTCAAAGTTGCGCAAAATAGATCTACGTAACTGTATCAATGGATAAGTTGAATATGGCAGCGAGGTATTTCACAGAATATGAGATTGAAAATTTCAGAACACACGTAAGTCCAACGGGGATTGACATGAATGCTCAATCAATTCAAACTATAGCTCTAACCTAATCATCTTTGTTGGATTTGCCGATAGTCATTAAGATCCTGCACACAGTTATTGCATGCTAATAAGTCCCTTCTTGATTTGGAATTTTTTGTTGCTAAAGGTTGACGTAATCTTGTTACTACCTACATTCTATTATCCATCTGTATACACAAAAAACATTTTCTAAAGCAATTATACTTGTTCCGAAGTGCGCATCAATATTAGGCTCAGATAACACAACAACTGAAGAGAAGAGTAGCGTGTCATAATAATAATGCATAATGGTTCTATAAGATAACTTCAATACTTATGCTATCCTTAAGAGTGATTGTTAAATTTTATTGCTCTATAGATATGTTCACCTGTTTTATAAGAGAGCACCCTTCAAAAATTTCTGTAGTACCTACCTTTGCTAAGTATGCATTAACAAGCAGTATGATGTAGTAATGAACAATTTATAGTCATTTCAAACTCTATTAATTTAGATAAGTTGCATGAGGCCAATTATTATATGATTCAAAAAAACAAATAAAATGAAGCTGCTCAAGTTTTATAACATGATTAGCAAGAGACGATGAGTTATTTAGAGATCTGTACGTAATAATTCCTCATTCTGGTATCTTCCTTTGGTTTTATGGTTTTATATCACTCTGTGATGGGCGATGACTTTAAAAAGCAATACGTGAAATTGTTTATCTGTACAATTTTAATTTTCTGCACATGTTTGCCCTTCATATTCCTATATGGACTATAATGCTAACAGTTACTTTTATACGGGCAACTGTTTTTATATTTAATAGAGTGTTCATTATGTCTAAAGTCCACTCACTGCTATGTCGTTGGGTATTTTAGTAATCTGATAAGTAATGGGCAGCGTAAAATGCATCCACACTAAATTTTCAGGATTATATTCTACTGAAAGGTGTACTGGTAGAAGTGCTGCACGGCAGACTCAGCAAACTTTTATTGCTGTGTTATTTAAGTCGATTTTACTGTTTAAGTTCATATCCGCATTCATCAGATCCGAATGCTAAATCCTTTCTTTTGTGTCATCAGATAGTTTCAGTTATAGGAGTGTCTTAGCGAGCTAAGTTAATGATAAGCTCCAAGGGATTATCTTTAGGTAACGAATATCTTATTCAAATAGAGTTGCTAATGCCATACTCACGAAACGGCAATGCCATAACGCCTTAAGGAGCTTACTGTGAGTTTCTTCACGGGAGAATGAATTACTAAATGCTATTTTCTCTGTGCTAAGGACAGAATGATGTATCGAACTCATTCATATGTACATAGATCTCATCAAATATTTATAATTATGCCAATTTTGATTTGAGCAGAGACGATCAAGAGAAATCATGTTCGATTCGGTGATACATGCACACACCTTCAATCCTCCTACCTTCAAAATTATTAGAAAGATGTTCGACATGCTGAAAACGATAAATCCCTCCATCAAATGTCTTCACAACTCTCTTTAGTTTAATACTATCAGCCGATGCCTTTGATCGAGGTCATTTTTGCCAAGTGGAATATCAAGAGGCTCTTACACATTTATATTTGAGTTAAGCATTGGCACATCCTAGAAGAGAAATTTTACATATAAATCAACTTTAGCAAATCGCCAAATTATTCAATTGTAAAATTCTCTGAATATTTTAAGTAGAATATTCAGCTTTAAAGGAAGTAGTGAAAAATTACTCCAATAACAATTGATAGCTTTAATGAATTTTTTTTGAGTAGCTAGAAACCTATCCGCTAATTACGACAGTCTCGATGGAGAAGGTTTACATAAAATAAGTACAGCAGATGTGTTCTAGTTTTGATATAATGATATTTGCAAATGAAGTCCCTATTACTAGATATAATTGTAAGCATATTTCACAAGACAGACGGCTGTGGCCTGAGTTTTTAACCTGATGATTTCAAAAGATATTTTATGAGGATATTTACTGACACGACTGACAATTGATTTAGTTGGACGCAGGTAGGTATGTCAAATTAAATGAGGACAAAATCTGTAGATAAGCATATTGTTCGTCGTTTTACTTAGTAGTCACAGAACTGTAGAAAAAGGACAATGAAAAGGACCACAGAGAAATCAGTCGTAAAGATATTTAATTGTTCACATTATAGATTATCCTTTCATTTCATTGTTGTTCTGAAGAGATTACTTTGAACGGAGCTCGTAAAATTTTTAAAGTTGTAAAAGTCAAAATAGCGTGTAATTATTTTTCCTCGACGAAATGGAATTAAGTAATTCAATGACCATTTACTGTGAAGAAGGACTATTGGCTATGATTGGACAGCTAAACCTTTTCCCACTTCAGTCATTTTGCCTCTATTTAATTATGAAAGTTTAGACGGCTCACTTGCAAGGAAACCTTTATATTTTTCTGCTAGCTAGCTTCTTTTGCGAATTTCTTCGCTGCTAATTTGTGCATAGTAATTCTAGCGCATATCAATTAGCTGTGCTATAGTCTAAAATTTTGATTACTAAGTAAGTAGATCGTAATTAAGGATATATCTATTTTAAACATGTTATCTGCTGCGATTAAAAATAATTGGATTTTGTCATAAATCAAACAAATTTAAAGAGAAAGGGAACCACATACTCGCGCTCATCTGCTTTTAAATAGTAATTTTACTAACAAGATAGCTAACTAGCGTGCAGCCCGTTTAAAGTAAATTGCTCAGTGTATTTAAAATTATAAACCAAGGAATGAATCCGCCATAGATCCTATGTAGCTTTAAAAATTGTAGTAGGTAACGATTAATTTTCGTTGGCGTAAAATTTAACGAGAGAAAAAGTGCAGCATTAAATATTCGGTAGCTAACCGGCATGTGTCTATTAATTTATTTGACAATTGTGTAGAAATTTTGCAATCATCCTACAGATTTTATGTTCTAATAGTAGGACGAAATCCATTTTCATAGACTGTGTCACTATACGCTGCACGCTCTGTTGTTAAATCATTACCTTGTAATTTAGAGTTAATTTTAACATGCTTAAAATCGTAAACTCATAATAAAATGTCATCTTACACATAAGAATATTATTTTATGAGCACGGAGCATAATTAAAGATGAGGCAAACTCTGATTGTCTTTCTACCGACCTTATATTTACCATTGTAATCCATTTGTAACGAAAGCGAAAACTTTCACTAAAAAGTTATAAAACAGCAGCAAGTTTTAAAATTGCAAGTGAACCACTCAGTTACAAACAAAGAGGACCTACTAATAAAATGCATTGCGATTCTTTATCGCACATGTCTTCCTAAACGAATTCGAGTGAACTAATTGTACGAGTAGCAGGACATAAACCTATCTTTATTTTCTCAACTTAGATTTACTACTAGAAACCATCAATGTCTAGATGGCACGTAATAAATAATTCTTTACGGCATTGTCGATGCATAAATTTGCGTATGTGCAGATACTCATCAGACTAATCACCTTGACGTAATAAATGAAAATAAAACGCTAGGTACCTATGTATGATAAATAGTGAGATTTTATTAATGAGGTGCGTCTTATGTTTAACACCGTACGATGCTAAAATCAAGTAGAAATAATATTTAAAAATAAAATGCATCGCACGTGCAAACATTCAGAATGCAGAAGAGTAAAAGTTTTTGTTAGCAGATATGAACAGGTACCTACATTACTAGGCAGTACCAGTACCTAGTGATTAATTTAATTAAGCATTACGTGATGTCTTCATAAATTTGTATGAACTGAAGAATTCTGCTTCGGTTATGCATTTCACATATGAACAATATGTTTTACTGCCTTTATAGGCATTAGCTTGATTGTAGGTCCCTTTGATAACATTTTAGAAAAATATCTAAATAAGGATAGTCTCTCTCACTTGTTGTTAGCATGTATGCTAAATGCTGATCCAAGATAATAATTAAGTCAAGACATAATGGAGAAGATAAGATTCAAGTTAGCTCATAAGCGAAATGTGTTTGCATGTGGATGAGACTTACTACTACTGTTTTATTTAGGTAAACTAAATCGTATGGATGATGAGATGAGCAACTTGAAACGAGGCATGCCTATTTACATTACTTGCTTGGCTATCCGTCTAGAGGATTATTGAGTTACCTAGTTGAGTTGAGAACGAAGGGATTGAGGCCTCAATGGGAATCAGACTGTACGCCTATATAAATAGGATAAACAAGTAAAAGAGCAAGTTAAAAATAATTTCACTCTTTATCGTGCAATTATATGATTGTACAATAAAACTTTCAGTAAATCACAACACTATAATATGAACATTATGCACTAGTGCATTCTATACAGAAAACTGTCTACAGAGATGTACAGATGTATACAAACAAATTACAGAGCCATAGACTAAATCTGATAAAAATACACATTTGTAAAGGTAAGGACTTGGATGTACACGTTGGACCGTACGAAACAAAAGAAGGATTCTATTTTGTGCCTATGTACAGCTAATGAGTTGATTTCCTACTTAACATTTTAACTCACTTTCGATTGCCGATGAAACGAAAACAGTTTTGCTCTTCTTTGAAAGGAGGGAGTGAGTTTATGCGTAGGTGACTGAACTAATCGCTTGTACCTTTCTATATCCACTGCGTTATATTTAATAATAGCAAACATGTTATTCAAATTCAGAAGCGAATAATTTACTATTAGAGACGCATACGTGAAATGAAAGTGGATCTTCTCCATTTTAAATACTGCTGTTGGCAAAACTTGATTTAGAAACAAAAGATATGGTTCAACTCCATCAACTATGCGTATTGAGTGATAAAAATAATTAATGCATAATTAATTATTGTATGTACTTGCCTATATTTACACTCGCTTCTATCTGAAGTAACTAAACCGCAAAGAAATCCGCAGAAAAATGAAATTTTAATACGTGATCGTGAAAAAGAGGCGTGAAGCTTTTGTTAGGTACCTACTTGTACAGCTATTAATTTAAGATGCGTGCATAGCGATATACTCGATAATTAGTTTGGCAAATAAACTCTGAGTTTAAGAAACAGTTCATTCAGGGATGGTCAAATACTCACAAAAGTTAATTAATAATTTCAATACAACCTGAGTAGCATAGTGTTTGCGAATCTGGTTTTTTGCATATGAGGATTATGAAGTAGTATTTGCTGAAAACGCATCAAAGGAGTAACGGAAGTCAAGGTTGGTCGTAGAACTCTATGCTAGACTTTTGATTAATTTTTTTGCCTAATGATGCATCGGCTCTATTCTCCCTATCCTCTTATTAGTCTTGAAATGAATACGAAGGGGAGAAACTCAAGGGATTATGTACTTCATGATTATGTTTCATAGCTACATAATAGTACATTTGTTGATGATGTCATTCTTTTATAAAGAACCAAGCTTCCTCCATCAGAAGAGTTTTTAACGATGGCTCTGCTACTTGGCAATGGAAATATAATATGGAACTATATGGAAGTGCATACATTTATTTCAAATGCAAACTAAGCTCAGAAGTAAATTATTAAGAAATCCTTACACGATGTTAGATATCCAATTCCTTGCATATACGCGTAGGTATGTATATTCCAGAGATTCAAGACAGTTTACGTCATGTTTTGCTTTTCTCTAATAGCAAACTACATTATAAGCGTCTCTGTCAGCAATGTGAATTCAATGTCGTAGACCTGTTGTGGAAATATTACGGACAATGAAATATCATTTCGAAATTTCAACTGACATCAACATTGCCTATTCATATTTTTTAAGTAGAAGGCTTAAATGCGTTTTAAATATTACGAATCGCTTGGGATTTTTAATTTTTTGGTAAAAGTCCAATTAAGCGATAAAATTTAATTTTCGGTTTTTTAGTTTTCTCAAAACTGTCATGAAAAAAGAATTTTAAACACAATTGCTAGTATACTATAAATTTGGCGTTATGTCCTTTCAATTTGTCTATGATATAATACAAATCGAAGGCATAATAATGATAATAATAATGCTTTGTTTTGCTCTTATTCTCTGTAGGTAGTACAGTGTTATTCAGAAACATGGACTCATATGGAAATACAC
>JABASI010000409.1:0-39738 GCA_019776505.1 Tomocerus nigrus | reverse complement strand
TTCTGATTTTTTTACAGTAAAACGGTGTGCATACAAATTATGTGTCTCTGTGTCTACTTAGAAATTACTAAGCTAAGGAAGCGCAACGAATCCTTTTCTACACATTCTCCTGATATTCTTTTTCCTAAAGAGCATCAACAGAGACAAACTAAAATCTCATTGCTCTATAAATGCAGGTAGAATGTAGAGACATAGACAGTAAACTGAGTAGTGGTAGCCACCCTTGTCACCAGTCACCACGGTCACCCGAAGACATTTACTTGCATGAATTACACATTCACGTACACACAGACTCCTCACTTCACTTGCCATTGCGATTATTCTAAAAACTTTTCACTTCTGTTAAGAAAACGAGCATCTTTATTTTATCACGCAGTAGTGTTCAGTATGCATATCACATTCACACTAAATGTATCTGCATTTCTTTACAGTAGTGCAGCAATGACATTAGATTGCAACTTTTATTCATTTCCCCGAGCAACATTCGTACACACTGCCTTTCCTTCTCTTTTATTGCTAATTGGCACAAGACATTCAATTTACTCAAAATGCTCACTTGTTCTCACCAGAAAACACCTGCTACGATTTACTAGTGATGAATACCTGTCACCATCAAATTACGATGATTTCTTTTAGTTCTTTAAATTATTTTGATCTTTCATCGTTTAAATTTATTTAGAGATCTAAGGACATTATTTTGATATCTCCTATGTCCCTCCGTAACTATTTTAAAATAAAATTCCATTTGTCCTATTAGAAAATTTTGAAAAGCTATTTTTTTATTAACATGACTTAAAAATGTGTGCTATAAGATTTAGTGGAAAAGCAATAAACTTGGTTTGTGCACACAAATTGTGGATGACATTAGTGTAAATTATGATGTAGCTCTTATTTATCTTCTATTTTTAACTTTGCAATTTTTGGTGTGTTATTTTGGAAGCAAATATATAGACAGGCCAAAGACAACAGGTGGCTACAAGGTTTGGTCTCAATTCACCTACTTTTGTGTTTTTGCTATTTTACAATGGAAAATGTGTCTGTCCCTGCCTGGTGCCAATTTTTAACATTACAAAGTGGAGCCTGATCTGTATTAAGAAACAATGGCTTATTTGTTTAACAGTAGGTAACGAGTTTTAACATAATAATAATTTTGGGAAAAATTGTGGAGTAGTAAAGATCATTTGCAAATATATCCTATGAGCTATTAATTTATTGATTAAACGATAATTTAGTTAGTTTTTGGACTAAAAGGCAGTCAAGTGTTTGGATATATTTGGAAGGGAGCAAGAGAAGGAGATGGTTAAGAAAGAGGAGACAGATGATTATTTATGAAATGTGGGGAATGTATTGTTTCCGTTCTAGTACCCCCATGTAGAAATTTAATCCGTTCTAACTGCCTCCTCGTCCCACAATCTATAAATACAATGGCACAGATTTTCATGTCCGAGCTGACACAAGAGACAACACAATAGCAATGTGTAATGCCATCTCAGGCACAACAGTCAGAGAGTGGCAATCCTAAAGTCATTGTCATTGTCAGTGATATGCCAAGACAATAGAAAACAAATAATGCTACAAGGCAAACAATAAACGAGACGAATTCAAATACTCAAACACTCAACAAATACAACTCACCGAAATAATGTAACCCCAGTCAGTGTGGGCACTACAACATTTCTGCTTTAACCAAATTTATTTTTATATTCTTATTTGCCTTTCATATCAAAATATCAACAGACTAACAAAAATATTTTTTCATTTACAAAATAAGAGATCTCAATAAATTTATTGTTGGATTTATCTACACAAAAATTCAATTTGTAGGTAATCAATAATAATTTACATAAATTAAATATTCATTTTTAATTATAAATTAAATTATTAATTATTAATTACTAAGTAATAATCTTCACATAAATTTATCCATGCATATAATACAGTCATAAAACATGGTAGAAATAAATTATGATTTGAAAATTAAATCCAAATTGTACACAAGGTTATAGTTTTGGGATTTTGGCAGAAACATGAAGCATGGAGAAGGAAATGTTGAAAAAATGTGAGTTCTGTTGGGAATAACCGTAAATTGCTAACCAGAAGGCATGTGACATTTTTGTCAAAGGACTTTGAATCCAGATTCCTGTCTCAGTGTGTGCTGAAGAATTTAGGATGAATATGAGAAATGCTGTAGCATTTAAAACATTGTTGTTCCTTAGATTTGTCTGTTTGCATATTTTGTTTACTAAACACGTAAATAATTCAGACAGACAGAGTTGAGGTAGGGAACTGATGATAGTGCCAGTGGTTTAAAAAAAAGCAGTGGAGATAGAGATACAGATTTGTTTGATTGGAGGAGAGAGAGAGAGAGAGAGAAGATGACGGACGGAGTATGCATAGCAGATGCGGATTAGATTAAAGATGTGCACCAACAAAAGGATACACAGAGAGTGGAACAGTAAATTGTTGTCAGTGAGCAGGAGGAGCAGATGGTTAAATTCAGTTCAGTTAATTCCTCACTCTGGCAACAATAACAAAAGAAACTAACTAACGACTCCATTTTAAGGCCTTTAACTTCTTGTTAAATATTTTTTAGGATGAAACTAAAGTAGGCGGATTTTTGCAAAAAGTAAAAAAGTGCAATTATTTGCAAAAAGTTTGCAAAAATTGAGTAGGATAACTAAATACAAAAAGAATAATAGTAATAAAAAATTACCTTGGTGTCGTTGGACTGGAGGAAAGTGGCGATGCCATCCCTGACTCGGTTTTTGACGCCGCGGATGGTTCCTTTGTCACTCATGATTTGTCTCTGTTCCTCTTTGTTGGTGCGGGCGAAGATGTCCTTGTAGCCGGCGAAGTTGCTGAGGGAGTCGGGTTTTTCATTGGCCACCGTCCCGTTGCAATCGTTGATCTCGTTCAGATGAAAAGCGTTTTGGTCGACGAGGATTTTCTTGTTTTGAGCAATTTTCTCGATATTCTTGACGACGATTGTTTTGCTGGCGGCGGCTTTGGCCACTTGCACAGCAACGGGCACAGAATTTATGACAGAGGGCGGGGGAGGCGTGTTTTTAGGGTTAGCGACCAATTTTGGCGGGGAACTGATGACAGGAGGGACAAGAGTCTCTTTTTTCTCTTTCAGCTCACTCTCGAGTAGCAAGGAGGCGGCTCTGCCGTGATTGATTGACAGGTGACTGTTGCTGCCGCTGTTGGTAAAAGCGTCGACGAGGCTAATGAATTCCGGTTGCTTTTTCACACTCTGCTTCGGGGATGTGACTGTGACGGATTTCGGAGCTTTATTCTTCGCGCCCGCTTGTTTCATGATGCTTCGTGGCTCGGAGATTTCGCAAATCTCGCGCATTGCAAATTGAGCGGCAGGACAAGGTGTCGGGCGGAATTCCGCCGACACATCGGATTCTGTGTCGCTCTCACTCGTCTCACTTCCGAATCGGATGGCGCCGGAATTAATTCTCGGCGGCGGCGTCATATCTGAGCGCGGGGAACTTTGTCCACTGCTGTTGAGCGGAGAATCCTCTCCGACGAGACTCACTCCCGCCAATTGTCGCAAATCTTTGGCTGACGACACGTCGATTCTCACGGGATTGAACACCGTCTCCTCCCCGATTTGGATTTTGATGACATAATTGTTGCCGGACACAACGGACGCCTTCTCTGAATTCGTTTTCGGGCCGCGAAGTGACGTCAGAGAATGGCGGGCAGCAGTGCTCGCCAGCGAAGATAACTCAGAGCCCGACTCGACGTAAATCACTGCTCTTTCTGAAGAGGACATTTTTGCTACGGATGTAAGTATCTGTCGATATAAAAGTTCAACAGTCGTTCGGCTAGACTCAACAGAGATTCTTCGTTTCTCTATTGTCCGATCCCTTTTTTGGATTTCCAATGGAAGTCAAAACACAATTAGTGCAATTTAACTGACTATAGCTACGTTTCCTTAAGACAAAGATCTCGGCCTATTCAGAAGGAAAACAATGGGAATTCAATGAAAATGTCATTTGCAAAGAAGGAGCACAGGGGATGATGAGCAAACGGATCCTTTCATTACTCGCATTCGTTTTCCAATTGTTTCCTCATCTCAACAGCTCAGCTCAGTCACTCAGATCCTCTTCTTTCCCTTCAATTCTCTTTTCTCGCACACCATCCAATTCAAATGGATCATCAAAAAACACAAATCCCTCTCTCAGTCCTTTACAAATTCCTCTTTTTACAATTTACAGAAGAGAACACTAAAAAAACTAACTCACCATCTAATAACTCTCAAGTGTCTCAAGTACATAGAGCCGAGACAATAATAATCACTCTATGGCTGGAATGCAGCTACTTAATTCACAAATAAATAGACACACTCTCCTGTTCAATATTTACCTGAAATCTTGCACATCTGCTCAGAAAATGGCAGTTCTATCTTTTCAAACTCTTTTTCAGTCACACGGATCTACTACAGTAGAGCATTTACTTTATGTAGAGAGAGGATTAGAAGAGAATGCACATTCTTGCAAAAATCCAAGTTAATCGCAGAGTTGACAGTCTCACTCAATCACAATCAGTCAATGCATAGAAAATGCAGGGAAATAAAAGACAAACTTTTATTTTTCGGCACAAAGAATCCTTCAAGAGAAAAGCATTTAGTTGACAGCCTTGTCTTTTATTATCATTTGCCTTTCTTCTCTCTACAGTTCAGCTTCCTACACTTTCCCACACACTTTTTAATTGAAAAAAAAATTGCAGAATCCCTCTCCTCCTGTCCGATCCAATCTTCACTTGACTTTTTCACATTTAAACTTGCACACAAAATCACACAAAATATTAAACTAAACTGTTGATTGTAAAAAAAGTTTTTTCTCACAAAATTAATTTGTAATAGCTACCAAACAATTAAATCATTAAATTTATTAATTTAAAAAAAACGAGGTCTGGAGGTTTTTTTTAAGTATGGGTTTATCCAACAACGGAATGGGCTACCTACATAGAATGAGGTACCTAGCTGTTTGTAATATTATTATCTTTAATGAATGGTTTACTTGACTAACGTAGCGCACAAGGGTTTTTCTTAAAAGGCTAAAGAAAAGTTTGTGACGCACACACAGTCCGTACCTTTCAGCTTTGAGACTTGTGAAGAACTGAGGCAAAATCTCTGCCAAAGACAAGAGTTTTGTTTACATGCATCAAGTGCAACAAACAATGTTGATCTGCACTGTGTGCTGCTATTCAGATGAGAAACTGGCCAGGGCAGACAAGGCGACTACTGCAGCACTCTCAGGGGTTGCCTTCGTTTTCCTTACTTCATTCACCTGGCTCTCTGCCTTGCCACTCTCTCTCAGACAACACTTTTTTGCCCATTGACTCGTACACAATTGCTGTGCCTGTTTTTCTGAGATCTTAGCTGGCACAGGTAATTGATTTGTCTCTGTGCTCTTCCTTTGCTTGCCTCACTCACTCACTCAGGTAGCCGAGTGTGCACGACGCTGTATCATTAAATTATTATAGTGTACCTTGCTACTTGAACATGCTACGATGAAATGTAATTCATACACATAGCGTACAGTACTCGTAAATACATAGAATTCTCTAGCGTTGCTGTGCATATTGGACGGCAGTGCATTTCACTTTGAAATCTTTGTAATTCATTTTTAGAAGGATAGGAGCTCTGTTATTGTCTACTTACATTTACTTTAGCTCACTTTGAGAACATACATTTAGATAACTGCAATTTTGTTTATGGCCTGTGTGTGTATTTAATATTCTATTCTTTTTTAATAGGGATGAGAAATAAAATGCACGGAGCATATAATCACTATAGTCGTCTAATAATAGTGCGGCAATACAGTTGTATTCTTTCATAGAGATACCAACATAAGTAATATGTATCGTATCTTTAATAAGTCCTAAGTAGATATGAATAGGTTGACTGTGAAAATCTGAAAAATAGAATTAAATGGAGATTTAATGGCAGAAATTAGTCATCTAATCAGTACGGCTGCTTTATTAGACATTTCTGTGTGAGATAGGATACATGGCAGAGATATTGCACGTTCAATAGATAAATCGCCCTTTATAAATAAATCTATAGAGATTTCATGCAATTGCCGACTTCATTGGCTCGCAGCCACTACACTCTTTATATGGAATCGAACATAATAAATTCTTGGCTAAACAGACGCACATGTAGTCTATGTAAGTTGTTCGATGATTATTTAATTAGTGAGTTTATTAGTTCATTTATTTATAGCACCTTGTTTTAATTCATTTCTATTTGTGTACACATGCACTAAAAATAATTGAGAAGAGGATATATAACCATAAAATGCTCTTCGCTATGGAAAGCAACAATTTATTATCGCTCATCGTAAACCTCTTTTGTTTGCTTCATCACAGAAAAATCTGCTCCTTGTGACACTATTGCGTTACATTTTTCTCTGTAATAGATTCCAAAGAGATTCCTTCAAGTAGCCTCAAGAATAATATAATTCTTTCATCAATTCTGACGAATAATTTATTTTCCAGTGGATACGTCATACTATAAAGCTACCACCTATACCTCCACTAAATACTTGTTAGCACACTGTGGGAGAGCCATAGATGCGAATCATATCAAGATAGGGAATAAAATAATCGCTCATAAAAGTTTTAGTTAGGTACTTAAAATAGTAAATCAAGACTCATTGGGGATGAGTACGAGAAGAACTACCTGTCTAAAGTTGACTTGAGAGTGGAATTATACAGATCCCTGACATATGGGTAATTATAGCGTCGTCAATGCAACAACGGTTATGATTTATGATATTCTGATTAAAAAGGTAAAGTGGGGTAGTTTATACTCCGAGATTCTCAGAGGCCGCAGCCTAGCTCTCAGAGTGACGAAGGAAATATTTGGTAGAGGACACATAGGTGAGATAGGACTTTTTAATTGTTAGGCAAAGAGCTGCGGAAACACATACAAGCACGGCATCCCCATCGATATTCTGATTAAGGACTACTCGGAGTTAGCGGGCCGCCACCTACCGAGAGATCGGATTGACTTTGGGAGAATTAGTTAAAAGTTTTGAGGTCTACTCATAATTTTCGAGGATCCATGGATGAGAAACTTTAAAAAAATTAATTTTAGAAAAAATGGTTTTTTTAGAGTGGAATACAGCATGAAAACACATTTTGTTTTTATTCTCATACTTGCCTTCAGTAATTTTGTAAAAACCTGCTCCATGTTCACTGCAGTTTTTTTTTACTTTTGGATTTTTTTACAACAATTCCTTTTTTTATAGCCTCGTAATCAGGCTTGGAAAATTTACATATAAATTTGTACACCAGGTCGACTAAATCTTGTAATTCTGTATGAAATGAATGCCGAACGCAACATTTCGTTGCTTCTCACTCACCATTCCTAAACAATCCTAAAATCATGTTTTCTCCAAAACTTTTGTCTAACTCTGAGTAGTCCTTAATGTTGCAATAAGAACCTATAGCTTTAGTCGTTAGCAAAAATGGGCAGCAGATTAAAAAAACATAACATTATCTGTAATAAATATATGATAAACATGTAATTGGAGTCACAGTGAATTTAATTCTGAATTCTGAGCGGAGTTTATACAGGGAGGTGTATTTCTGTAACTTGTGCACACCAGAATTACGTGCAACAACGTAGTGTAAATACGTTTGATCTGGTGGTCGTTCGCAGTGTAAAGCAATTAAATGCCTCTGAGTGTTTTAACTCATAACTAACGTCTACGTAATGCACATAAATGGAAGAAGATTCTGGTTGCTGTGCAATAAAGCGGGCGAGTAAAACAAAAAAGATGTGATATTATTATGTGTAGTAAAGTGTGATGCTCCATTTAGCAAGGGTGTTTAGACTATCTGCTTTCGTGTTGAATCTATTAAAGAACAATGCATTACTGACTGACTGACTTTTAAATGAACTCAAGCAGCTTCATACGCAGAGCTTCGACTGCAGACATCCAACTCCAATATAAATAAATACGAGGAGGAGATCGAGTAGTAACTTATGTAGGTGCCTAACTGCTTCTAATTTGTAAAGCTCCTCTAATTATCCTCTGCTCACCTAAACTCCTCCATTAATGCATTCTGCTGTAAATAAACAGAATGGATGGGGGTTGATGGGAAAGATGATCTTTGGCCGCACACAACAGCCCATCATTTCAATTTGTTTTGTTTAGATTAAATTAATAAAGTGTAAGTCAGGCCAGGCCACCAAAGTTCATCCACGTAATTTTTATAATCAACCATTGTAAACCAAAGCATATAAAAAGTACCGGAATGACCCCAATGACCTTGACCTAGACTTTCAATCGTTCTATTGACTTCAGTGGGACACTAAAAAAAAATTTGATGGGAACAAAAATGGTTTTTGCACCAGGTAAGACCCGAACTGCAGATATCCCTTTTCTATTAGCAGAAGCCTGACGCTGCTGCACCATTTATACTCCCTTCCATTTTTACATCATAATCAGAAAATCAAAATTTATGTCACTCCATGAACAATTTCTAAGTAAATAGGAACCATTTTGACATTCCACGAGGCCCTAGTAGTGTTTTAAAAAAGATCGAACGATATATCTTTTTCCGTTCCTGAGATTCATATAAGGATATTTTGTGACCGAAAGACAAAGCTTT
Organism: Tomocerus nigrus; assembly: GCA_019776505.1. Taxonomy (NCBI): domain Eukaryota; kingdom Metazoa; phylum Arthropoda; class Collembola; order Entomobryomorpha; family Tomoceridae; genus Tomocerus; species Tomocerus nigrus. Next base: position 31,098 of record JABASI010000409.1, on the reverse strand, counting down.
ACACAACAAAGTTACTGAGTTACTGACAGACTGAAAAATTATTCCTATAAAGCACCGTTCCTATACTTAATAATTGCTCAATGCCCCAAAGACGGCTCACGCTCACTGTAATTCACTGTGCTTAGCTGAGACAGACATTGATTGCTACTGGAGTTACTGTAGGCGTCTCTGTTATGTTTACGAGTTTCATCATCTTCGGCAAACGATATCATAACGATGTGTATGTACTCAACTTTGCTTTTAAAGTCTTTAGGTTACATCGTCGGTCACCCCATTTATCGGCCGATCTTATTTTGCCATTTGTTACAATGGACGTTAACACCAGCCTACACTTGGCACATCTTCTGATCTTAAATCCTCTGGCTCACTAGCGTACGTCCGCCTTCTCCTCCTCAACTTATCTGCAATTCATTGTGCCCCGAACAGCAATATTTTGTTTTCTTCATTTACGCTTATTAGATACTACTATGCATGTTACGTAACCAAAAATATTGATGTGTAGCGTTCACTAAACATTCTGAACTAGGAACCAAGAATAATTATAAACACATAAATATTTAGGGAATTCTAATTTATTAAACCAACACAGTTACTCAATGCAGTGGCAAAGCATCTCCATCAGTCATCTGTTACAATTGGTCATTTTAAGGTTAAGGGGGGCCACCCCACTCTGTAACGCGCAATTTCAAACATAATTTTTAGGTTCACGGAGAACTCGAATATATGATTTCGTATATGGGGGTGTGGAGAAATCGTATCTGGAAATGGGGAAATCGTATTTGAGTGTGGAGAGATCGTATATGCAAATGGGGGTATCGTGTAAGAGGTTAATACGGCAGAGAGGCGAGTCAGGATCAACAATTATCCTAAGGATCCTTTAAATAAAGAAGAAATCGTACTAGAAGACATAAAAACGCTACCAGAAGAAGACTTTTTGCTATGTCAGTATCCAGATACGATTTCTCCATTTGCATATACGATCTCTCCACACGCAGATACGATTTCTCCATACCCCCATATACGAAATCATATATTCGAGTTCTCCGGATACCACAGCGGATATCTAATGTATTTATAGTACTTTCGGTAACAGCAATTGAGACGTAACATGGTTATATATAACATAACCTTTGTTACATTACAAGTAGTACTTAACCTCAAACGGAGATAATAATTATTTTTCCTTACCCTGAAGAACTACTAGAGATGGAATATAAGACTATGTACCATAGCTTTTAGCTTACACTAACACTACATTGAAGAAGAGTCGAATTAATAACTTGCGTATACTAAATATAATGGACGAATGGTCTTTCAGACGATATTCTGTAAAACAGTAGATAAGGATACGCATAGTGAGTATAGACTAACTTATCATTGGTTGCCGAGATATTTGAATCTCGTTCATAAAGGAGCTTGTTATTTGACGTTTATTCAGGCTTACACTAAAAGCAGCAATTCGATTTCCATAATTAATTAAGTGCTCTTTAGCACTGGTTCTTGTTTACTGAAGAATCTAGAGTACATAGTCTAAGCACAATTCAAGTTCCTCAATCTTGTATGCCTAAATCAACATTTCCTGTTTATCTAAGAGAAAGTTTAGAGATTTTGATCCCTTTCGTTGAACACTGAACGGAATTCTTAACTCCTTCATTGTGAAGTAGCTAAGAACACAAAGCTTTCCAAACAAGCTTATCACTTATACATTTAAACAATAAATATACAGTCTGCTCCCCTGCAATATGGACTAATAAGGAAGCTCTACATCTCCCTCCCTCCATTTCTTTATCGTGTAGGTATAGGCATTTATTGTAGGTTCAGTTGAATGAAAGTAATGTAGCATCAAATGTGGAAAAGTCTTGTAACCTCCGCTCCTTGAACATTTTAAATGTTGTTTTTAACACTAATTGCACTAATTCAACCCACCTGGGATATTTATCTTTGGTTTTTATTCTCTTTGTGGCTAATAGCTAACAAGAGCATTAATTAAATCATGCAGCCAAGATAACTTCTAGTTCTACAGGAAAAATATCACAAGAAAAAGCTAAAACTGAAACCAATTTCCCTTCTTGCCTAACACTAGAATTACAAGGAAGATGTGGTTAGCAAAATATGTACCTACTCCCAAATTCTCTTTACACAAGATGTCTGATAAGAATTGTTTATATATAGAAGACACACTTGACTTACATTGAATAGCCAGACCAGTCTTGATATTTTGGGGTTTGCTTGAATGCGGCACTCAAAATATACATCAGTTCCTTCTTTGATTTGCTGTAGATTCAAAGTGCTCCCTAATGAGAGCTTCACTTCAGGTAAATCTACAACAGAAAAAAAATACAGATGAGGTCAAGAGTCATTCAGCTTCTCAAGATAAACACTGCGGTATTTACTAAAGAGTATAGCGAAAAGCAAAGCAGAAAGCAACCTAAATTCAGGCCTGCAAATACATTTTGGTAACTTTCCTTTACGAACGCTATTTTCTTTTTTGGATACTTACAATTTGTTTGGATTTGAAGAAAGCATACAATATAGAAAAGATAGGCCTTTACTATATAGTACTACTACTTACCGTAAGACTTTCCTCATAAATAGACTCGTGTTTTGTAAATATTGTCCAGACTCCACATAAAAAATATTTATTAGCATTTTCTACCTTCCTGCGTCTACTACAGCCCAAAAATTGACGATTTTTTATCAGAAATGAAGTATTACCAGTTACGTATCGTCTGTTGTCGAAATATTCCGTATATTTACCCAGTCAACCCAGTATTACATTTCGGCCTTAAGAGGAAAATGTAAACCAGAAATAAATATGTCAAAAAATGATACAGGTTTATAAGTGAAAGGAAAGAGTATCCAATAGATAAACGAAAGTTATGAAGCTATCTAACCACAGTATTCAATTCCATTAAAGTAATGTCATCTTTGTACAGGTTTGTATTTGATAAAATTTGGGAAGTTTGTGCTGGTTAATCTTATATGAAATGAAGTTTGGATGTATCATGGACATTGATAGAAAGAAAGAAGGGAAAGGGATCTTTTTAGATTTCATTATCTGTCGTCTGGTGAAATTTTGGATGACTTGTTTTCTCAGGGAAAACATTACAAATAAGATTTTGTTTCGGAAGGGAAGAAAGGGACAAACTTTTTCTTCTCATTGAGAGAATCACTACGTGATTTCCATTCTAAATCTCCTTTTGTCTATCTCCAATCTACAGATGGGGACTCGTTCTCATCAGTGATCTTGATAATACTGCACACAACCTAAAATATACACTCGTGTACACACAATGCTCATTTAACGCAGTATATATATACATATCCTTCAACTAAACTATGTCTTGTATGTATTGTCTCTAGCATATAATTTCCATTGTGTGTACAGTGCACCTAAGTAATCTATTCCCTTTTGCTTTGAACATTTTATATGTCGGGCTTGTCTTAAGAAATGTCTTTTGCTGTGTTGTGCCTTGTGGTATAAGGATGGTTCTAAGTTCTAGGGAACGGTAACCGTAAATAGTTCATCGTCGTCTAGTACTAGTCTTGTTTTGTGTATGGTTGGGATGTCTCCCATTAGATTCGTCAGTCTTGTCATGACAGAACCTACACTCCACTAAATAACGTAGTATGTATGTAGTTGAGCGTAGCGTGTGTATAGCGGAATCCCACTTTCGGTTCGACGGCTCTCATGCTGGCTCTTTGATTCCCAATCCTTTCTTTACATAAGGAAGATTTGTAGGATGCCTAAGTACCTTTGTATTTATAAGGAAAAGTATCTTCCCAGACTGTGCTTTGCATTATTGTGTCGGTACAGTATACGGCGGAGGAGCAGAGGCGTCCCGCCTCCATCTATACTGCACTGCACTGCCGATGTGATCTGACCCGATCTGATGTGATATGGTGTAGAAAGTACAAATTTGCTTCCTGCCTGCTCTGAGTGGCATACAGAATAAAATCCAATTGAATGCTCGCTAGTTTGCAAACGCATGCATGGCCGGCCCTTCTGATCTGATTTCGTTTCGTTTCATTTCATCGCATCACATCCCATCAGAGTTCATCTCCGTTTTATCAGATTTGCTTTTCTTCTCCACATTCATTCATCTAACCATTACGCTTTCTCCACAATACGTTTTCAATAGCTTCCCTATATCTTCTATCAATTTAATCATTTCCTTCCCAAACCTTACACTAAAAAATCCGACATCCGAACACACAATTTTGCTAATAATCAAACTCAAAATTGTGCCATCAAAAGAATTGTGTTACACAAACCTAATAAAAATATGGAAAAATACAGAAAATATTTAATATCACTATCAATATTGTTCGCTAACCAGTCTCAATCTCTTCAGATATTATGTTTAAATATTATCAGAAACATGAAAAACAGCTTATTATGCACGTAAAGCTTATAACCAATGAAATATGCAATCGTTTAACCAGAAAATGCCAATATTGTTATTATATTTTAGTTATACTTAGTACTTTTTGCTGTTTAGTTGATATTCTTAGCCAACACATCACTTCGTTAACTTCTATGCATGCTGGCCCAACATCAAATTGCTTGGAAATATGCTTTATTAAAATTAGATATTAGCAGCATCAAGATTTTCAAGATGCAAGATATCTCATTAAAAATTGCTTACGTTCACGGATGTTATTCCTCTTAACCCAATCTAACTGTTCAATTACCTAGTATATACTCGGAAAAATAGCAATTTGAATTAGGAAAGATCCGCTGATTATAATTGTGTGAGTAGTGCATACGTTTCGAATTTCGAACCCTGTATACTTGAACGAGGATAAATTCATTGCTAATTAATGCACACGTAGGATTCAAAGTATATGTACATATCTTCAGCCCCCCTCCGCTCATTGGTATCTGAAAGATTTATGTTTTGTATTCTATTGTTTACTATTGCAACAAAGCGACGTAGTAGATTCACATCTTCACGTACTCACATATAATCTACGCTGCCTGAGTATCTGAAGTATAATTTAAATCTTGAAGGTGCGCAGCAGAGTTTGAGAGTGCAGGAGGAACAGGAGGCATTGCATGAAGTTCAAAACAAATGCAACTGTAAATGTAAGCGAAGGCAAAGAAACAAACACTTCAACTCTGTCTCTAGCTCCTAGAGAATGCGTATACAAAAGAGAGGACAAAAGCTTAGCAAAGACTACAATGCGATGTATTACAATAGACACAATGGAATTTGAACTTGACAACTCACAGACAACGTTGATATTCCAAATTTCCTCGAGGACGTGAGAGTGGTTGAGATAGGGGTTCTCTGCTCGACAAATTATAGATGCACCGTTATCCTGTGGAGTGGGGATGAATAGGAAGGTGCTCGTCGTCACATTTCCACCATCCAAATCCTATTACAACCACCAAAGACCCAGAACAAATAAATAAGCTATTCAAATTATTTGACTGATTTTATTTAATCCTATTACGATACCTTTACTACATATTACATAATCATACATACATACAGCTCATTAGTATTTACAACATGAGAGTGCAGATAATTGTACACCTACGTATAATATTTTATAATTATAGAATCATATGAGTAGTATTTGCAGTAGAAATACCTTCCTACAACTTAATGTATTATGTAAATACTTAACTACATTATGTTATAACTGCTCATATTTGTCGCAATTTTAAGTATCTAAATAAATAAAAATAATAAATAATGGCTAAATAAATACCTACAAGTAGATACATAATGTTATATTATATTACACAAGACTAACTATACCTACTTACTAAAGTTACTAATTCCGAATTAAAATGGGTTTACTTTCTACATCCTCTTACAGGGTAGTTTGAGGAAAGATGAAGCTAATGTTTCATAAACATTTCAAATGGACACGTAATTTTAATATACATTATCTGATTCTCAGTTAGGTTAGGAAAATATATTATAACGTTTTTAAATGTCCTGCGTAGTAATGTGACATTGTGACGAAAGCATGAATCCCATCCCATTTTATTAGATTAACCTGGAAGTTGAAATGAGATGACACTGCAGGTGCTGGTATGTTGTTGTGAAAGAACCACAGAAAGCCTTTGTATGCATTTACGATTATTTGGCACCTATAGTATTTTCTTGCACTGTGCAATACGTATGTAGAAAATCAATGGCATGTCTCTTTATTCTAGTCCCTACTTAATGTAAAAGTAGTAGTATAGTAACTGAAATGTACTTAACTATTAATTTACAATTTGGGCAACACCATTGAGCAGAATGCCTACAAACAACATATTGCACTCATTTTCAGGAAACAGGCAATACTTAGAGAGAGAGAGATAGAGGCTTATACTCCCCGTGGGTAGATTTTCTCTCCGTCACTTTCTATTGAAACCTAATAATGCAAATGAGTAGTCATAACCGTAAACCATTCTACTTACCTATGTACCTACATTTATATATGCACTCCTGATATAAATAGTTGCGTTTTACGTTCACCTGTCACACTGTTTTCATAGTTTTCAGCTACGCTTATTGAAAATAGCACGCAATCGGGATTTAATGAGAACACTTCTTTCTTTGCAACGTGCACGCTAATATAAAATGCAAGTAGGTGTGCATTCGACTAGCTTACATGTATTTTGTTACACTTAATCCAGACTCTTTACAAAAGAGAAATGTTCATTGTCAGGAGGCTTGGCTTGACCAACAAGATTTAATGAGAATTTGCTATGAAATACTTCTTTTATTTAATATATAGCAGCGTATAGACTATAGAATACTGACCTAATGTTTTGGCGATAATAGGTGGACAAGATTGATTTGGATTTGGAATACTGTTGAAAATGGTTACGTAGTCTGCATATTATATACTTAGTACAGTGATAAATACCCAAATACTTATGTCAAGGGAAATTTGCAGCAAACGTTCTTGAGAATGGTGTGTAAATATTTTGCAAATATGTGTACGCACATACGCCCCGAACTATTTAATTTGACCGATCAGTTTTATTGTACCTAAACTAATTGACTAACCAGGTTGTGAATTCCCCAATAACTATTATTTCATGTTTGATTATTACCTATAAGATGGACACATGGACCGTTCTTGTAAAATGTTTCGTAGGACTAAATAATCGCTCAATTAATGAAGCTTTTAAATAACTTGGGGGAAAATCCAAACTAAATTAATTCTCACATAGAATGTAAAATGTCTGTGCGATTTTTCATAAACACATTTTCCTTGCAATATAATAAACATTTAGAACTAATTACCAATTCCTACATAATACTAATACAATGTAGTAGCAAAGGAATCAACGGAGAAAGTTGTATTTTATAGGACGATGTTCTCCTTCCAGGAAAGTCATCTTTTGCATAGCGACGGTAAAATGGGCATAAAGTGCTTTCCCGGGCTTTATGTTGAGTGATGAAGGAATTTCGGTTTTGGTATTTGAACGTGAGCTATATTGAGTATAGATATATTTATTTCGTGTAGTCACAACTCAACGAATGCATTAAGTGAGAGTACCTACGTTTCTATGCATGACCATCATTTCCAATCTTTCTATTCTATTCCATCAGATATTTCTCTCCATAAATCATGCTTTATCACTTAAAAGTTTCCACTAGAGCCGCTGCAAGTTGCAGTCAACCATACCGCTCTATGCCATCCAGTTGGCCAGACAAGGAAAGTCAAGTCTGTGCAGAATGGCTCTGCTGTGCTAGCTGAACCAAAACTTCATCCATATCCAGCCAAGCAAAACCAACCACTTGGATTTTGATAAGCAATGACTAGGCTAAACGAGCGTTTCTTCACTTATCCTACTAAATTCAGATTTTATGACTATTACTCCATAACGCATACAGGTCTAATCTACTTTTACATAATAATCTATAATATATATTCCCCCTTATCCCTTCATGTAATGCATCTATAATCATCACGAGCTCTTAACTCACAGACTAATGCAAGTGAAGCCTACACACAGACAATAATTGCACTATACAATTCTTATACAAACGTGCAGGGAACACGACTTCAATTAATTTATTAATCTACCTTTCTAGTTATCTACTTTGAATAACCCCTAACTGTGTAGGTTCTATTACGTAAAAACGTGTTTAGCAGTGGATATCTTTTTAAATTAGTAAGAATTCTCATAATACCTACTTTCACTTCAAAATCCTAGTGGGTAGATCGTAGTAAGCATAATGCCAATTTTATGAGTTTAATTTCGTATTACAATAGTCAATTAATGAATAAATAGTTAGTAAGTGAATACAACGCTCACATTGTATTCGTAGTGTTAGACATGTATGCGTAGATATAATTGAAAGTGAAATCATCGGATTTAAGTATTTGATATTTCAGTGCAAGTTTCCCCCTCTCTAGCAAATGAATTTACATTCCCAAAGCAAGAACTAAGTACCTGTAATGCACTTATGTAATCACGTATACCTCGAACGCAGTTGCTCGATTACGCAACCACTCAAGAAGCACAGTATGTAAATGGAAGGATTCCTCAAATTCTAAATGGCACTTGGAATTCACCCCTTACATATCCATTTGGTATAGAAAGGGTCATTAACATCTTCCTCGTGTTATGCAGTTGGTGCCCTTTATTGAAAGGAGTAACTGCAAGGGATTACCATATTTACATAACATCCTTCAATTTGTATTTTACTTGAGTGGACATTGATTTCACTTGAGTGTCTGACTGGATGTTGTTGAAAGGATTACTAGACTACATAATATTTCGTAGTAATGCTATGAATGGAAAATATCTCGAGGGTTGAATGGAACTGAATGAATGTAAATCATTTAGGATACTGTTGAGTGGATGATCAAATCAGATTTAAAATATTCATTTCCCCAGTAATAAAGGGGTAGACTGACCTGTGTGCTGACTTGGGTGATTTCTCTGCCTCCTTTGATCCATTTCAGTACTGCTGGAGGTTTTGAGCCTGCCGTTTCACACACCAGTCTGTACTCGTTCCCTGCGACGATCTTCTCACTGTGTCTTTGCCGCATACGGACAAATAATGGCTTCACTGCAAAGTAGATATAGTCCAAGAAATAAAATTATAATTAACCGTCACGCACAATAAACTCTTCATTGTAAAGATAAAAAGTTTTTATCGAAACTTTTACAAAATATGCTCGTATCTTTTTTATCCATTAGGAAATAATCCGTTTTATGTTAGTCGACATAAAAAAAGATACCTAAACAATTTTCAACATCTGGTGCTTGCGATTTTATGGTAGAAACCGCATGTTCCGTAGTAAAAATACAATAGAATACACAGAAAATAGATGCACTTGCAGTTCCTTATATACTTTGTCTTTTGCAGATAGACATTTGGGCAGAGGGCATTACATACATTACGTATGTCGCACTTTCTCTTTAGACCTGTAATGTGAGTAGATTATAGGGGCTATAAGGATCATCGACTGTATCTGTACTTAGTCTTTGTCTGCCCTGGTTTTGTTTAGAGGCTCTTTCTTTCGTTTAACTATAGTATCGAGGTAGCTAATGTCCTAGCGTAAGTAATGCAATGTGATGCGTTGTTATGTCAGCTCTTCTATTCTGTCCATAATACACTCTCTGTCTACATTACCAGTCCTATCCACTAACGTGGCTATCAGTTAGCTGTGAAGTTTTCGGGTTACAACAAGAAAGTTGTAGGAATAGTAAAAGAAAGGGGAAGGAGGTAGTAACAGAAAGGGAAAGTAAGTAAGTAGTAGCAGTACCTATACTACTAGTAGCAGATAATAATAGAATGCAAAGCAAGAGAACTGCACTGAATGTTACTGCCTACTTAGTATACGTTTCTTTACTTTCCTTTACATATCGTTAGTATAATGTGTATCAATGCTCCATATAGGTATTTACAGTGTACCTAGTCGACGTTTTATCCACAAAATATTGGTAGCTACCCAAAGAGTGTATTACATGTATCCTACATCACATCACATCAAGTAGAATAGAAGCTGAGCGAGAGAAAGTATTCATAGCAGTAGTAGTGGGAACATAGCACAAAGTAGATTACCGAAAAGACTAACTTAAGTTAAACCAAGCCAGACGAAACGAATGCAAACCAAACCATGATGTAATGCCACACACTGAAGCAAAGCACTTGGGAAAGAATAGAAAATGAGAATGCACCCTGAAGTGAATAGCCTTTTCTTTTCTCTATCTATACCTATAGTCATCATCTATATTATACATACGTATACATACTTATATACAACATTATCCTATTAAGTAGGTTACTTTCAGCTATTTAGCATACCGCAGAGTAAAGTATTATATTAGAACGTACCTACACTTGTATTACCTAAACTACTACATACTACATGACTTCTAAAACTTGTTTCATATTTCAGTCCACTTCAGTTCAATGTACTTAGCCCTGGAATTGATCATGTAGAGACGCATAAATATATTTGTTATACATACATAGGAATATATGTTGAAATCCAATTCATATGTACATACATCTACATAGAGGTAACTTGTCTTCTTTAGAAAACACATAGAATGTGACATGTAGTATGTACATATACGTACAGATGTACCTTTGTAATGTGAGCAAGTGAGTGAATTCAAGTTAGCCACAATACACATTATTTAAAATGAAATAATAGAAGAGAGAGATACAATAGTAGTACACAAGTATCAAGTACTTTTGGTTCAATTCAACTCACTCAACTCTGTAGTCGAGCCAGAAGAATTCATAATACATCTGAATTTGTGTTTCAACGTTGTTTGCAATGTTCATGGAGAAAGTCTATAGTAGTTACCTACTTGACTAGAATTTGAACATGAAGAACTTTATATGAATCCTTTGAAGAGAGAAGGAGAAAGAGTAAGAGAGAGATGCACATGTAATGTATACCTACAGACAAGGTAAGTTAACAATACTCACAAGACAATACACGATACAACTATTTACGACTCCTGTGCATACTAGGGCCACATTACTTGAAAGGAGCAGATAGGTACAGACTAGTACTACATATAACATAAATAGCTAAGTGTTCAAACTAGTACATAATAGAGAATGAGAGGCATTGTGCAGTTAGTGTACTCGTACTAACAGTTGCATGCTCCTGCTTTCCCTTCCCTAGAATCACGCATTGTGGCCGAATGAGTAAGAACAATAGAATGAATGGGCTTAGTAATTATGGTCGGGAGGTAATTTGGAAAATGTTATTGTTTCTGTTCTGCCAGTGTTCTCACTCACTCAGTCTCAGTTCACAGGACCGGGACTCTCTCTCTCTCTATTTGAACACTTTCACTGTGTACTACTATGTTACTATTTATGTATACTTACTTCCCTCTAATTCAAGTTCCTTCTCCTTACACACTAAACGGAACAGAATGGGTTAGGATGGGATAACTCTTCCGCTCAAGAATTAAACTCACTCCTCACTCACACAACAATACAAACTGCTGCAGTTGAGTTGAGTTCACGGAGGGAGACAGACAGTCACTCATTCAATGTTTCTCTACTATCTCTACACAAATTCTGCGGGAAGAACTAAGCGAGTGAGTCAGCGGAGGGAATGAATGAGTGAAAGTGAAACGATAGATAGGCTTAGGTCAGGCTAAGATTGGATGGGATAAACGACTTCACTTAACTTCACTTGATGAGATGGGATGAGAGAAATTGGGTTTTGAATGAACAAATACATAGACCCAAGGAAAATAAAACAGGACACAATGAGAAAAAATATCACTTACAACAAAACAGAATAATAGAAATATTTTTCTAGTTACCTAGTACACAAATGCGGTTCACTGTGAATTCCATCCAGCTACTACCAATTCCACCAGTCTTAATTCCACCCAGACCCAGCTCTAATTCCACTATCGAGGATTGTTTGCTGAGACTAGGATTACGAAAAACGAAATTGGTCACTACTACTATTTATTAACCACATTTACATCCAAATATTTAGGTTCTTGATATTTTTCTGGCTATCTCAACAAGTTCACATATTGTAAATAGTTCCTTAATTTAGTTTTCACTATTTTTCACAGTCTTAGTTACACAAAACAATCCTTGACAGTTTAAGAAATTCGGGTGGAAATAGGACGCGTGGAATTAGAGTTGTATGGGTGAAATTAGGAAGAGTGGAATTGAGGCGGGTTGAATTAAGATTGGGGTGGAATTAGGATGTTACCATAAATACGATGCATGTGTGTTTTTCTCTTTCCTCTACTGTGCTGTGTTGCCTTGTACGTGTATTTCTGCACACAAATAAGCATACTTGTACATACAATATAGAACTGCAGCTATAGGCATGTTTTGTTCAATGTTCCTCGAAGACAAAACACAAAATACATAAAATACAATTGGTTCCCTTAGATCTTCTACACTCCTTACATAAAGTCCGTTTCTTTGTGGTCGGTTCTTTCCATATATTCTCAAGGCAGTCTATGTACACTATACTTTATGGTACAATGTACATTGTATAAGTTAGAAACATATAGAACATAATTGCGCTATACAAAGCATCAGAGTTTAACACAGACACATAGCTATAGTTATTTATATGGACACAAGGGAGAAAAACAAAAGGAGAGAGTTAGTATTTCCTGCATACGTATATACAAGAGATATCATCTAGACGAAACAGTCTAGTGTGAAACAGGCTGCTGCTATTTTATTCCTATGCCCTTTTCTCTGGAAACATGCTTTCATAAAAACTTCAACATTGTATTAGAAACAAATTTAGGAAAGTCTCACCGTCCCAGTGACCGCTTTGTTGTTACACTGCAATATACAATTATAAATACAATATGATGTAAGTGTAGCAATTCCTAGTCAGTGCACTAAAAGGAAACCACGTAGAAATCAACTGCCTTTCCACTAGTAAACAAATTATTTTTTATAACTACATTAGTTTCGCTGCGAGCTGAGTAGTAGTTAATAATACTCGCAACTACTACAAGGTACAATAATAACATTGTCCTCTCTTCGAGTAGAGTCGACCATATTCTGTTAAAAGGCATGAAGGGGGAAATGATTTTATTGCTAGCATGCATAGGATAAATAGAATATCCTTTCTGATATGCAAAATGCATGTTTCTAATTGTATAGTTAAGGTAATCAAGTTGCGAATGAAACAAAAATCACATTCCTTCCTATGAATTGATTATCAACTTTACACTCTGCCATGGGCGTCAATTCCAACCATTTCATTCTGTCGTGATTATTCGACACAAACTAATTGTGCTGACAAATTTGCTACAGGAAGTTTCCCGTATATACGGAATATCCAATTCAAATCTACAGAACAATGGGGTTCCTCAGTCTGTCCTCAATTAAATATACTGTGAAATATATGCACGTATAACACAAGGGAATGAGTTCATGCAAATGTCTAGACAATTCAATTTTTGACAATTAACCTCCCTCAATTTAATATCCGGGATGGTAAATATAAATGTATCAGTAAAAGCAACGTATAACATAAATTGTGAGCAGACTAAATAATGTAGAAATGAAGATGTCGGTATGTTGTGCCATTATGAATTACTTAAAATGTCCATATTAATTTTCATTCATTAATGATACTTCGAATAAGTTTTACAGATACCAAAGCACAGATAATTCCAATTTACAATAGGAACGAAAAACCCCGTAGCTTTCTTTAGTATTTAAAAGGCACTGTGGATTTTCAGTACTTATCTGCTTATACTTATTTGTCAAAATCTTGCAAACTATTACGCCGACACCAGGTCAATAAATATCTAGCCATAATTTACCGGTTAAATGCTACATGCATTAAAGTCATGTCAAGTTGAATGTATTGTTTGTTCTCTTGCCGTAAATCTGAAAATGTTATCAAACTTAATGTAGCTAGGTATGATAATAGCCAAACAGTTGTATTAAGGGAAATGTTATTAAATGTTAAGCCTACTGGTAGTACTGTTATAGGAAATATAGTTGATATTGCCACAGTATCAGATTTATGCACTTTGCATTGAGTAATAGACATTTTAATTTTTTGGTCGTTTCGTAGTTCATGTCTACGACTGCGGAATTTAAATTACACCGCATACGAAGATATTTATCTTGTGACTATAAGTATGCATGTTAGGAAAAGATTGGTTGAAATCGTAGGTATGTATAACAGTGAGCACTCAGGAGGATGACTGGATAGGTACTTAGGAAAGCATAATGTGATGAAGTATACCTACTATCTGAGAGTAGATTTTCATTTTTGGAAATAGAAATACTGTGAGCTAAAGAATTTTAAGAGTATAACGGAGCTATCTGGCAAAGTTTAATAGTCGGAAGAAATAAGGCATTAAAGTCGCAAGCATGACTAAATTGTTACTTACAGATGTAAGTTAATAGATACAAGTATACTTTAAATTCAGCTCAACTCTGGAGTCATAAAGGAAAAGAAGATCAGGATAGGAAGTAGTCCAATTCCAACATGTACAAGATATTTGCAATGCATTGCATTGTACGTTATTTCTGCAGTTCCCATTTACAGGCATCAAATAGATTGAAAATGCACATAGTGCATTTCTTCACACAAGTTTGTAGCCATATCTAGTAGTCCCTAGTTAAATTTATCTCGGTTATAAGTATGTGACACAGAAACGTGTAGATATACGTAAGTATGTGTACACAGAAAATGAAAAGAGGAGAAAGATGGTCGTGTTGAACAGAGCAGAAAGGAGGGCGAAGAGGGAAATGTCACGTAGTATTTCTATTTCAATGCAATTACACGGATTTATTTTGCGAGATGGATAGTTAGATAGATGAGGAAAGATAGTGGGTTATGGATGAGTGCTTTTCGGTTTACGTGAAAGTAAAATATTGTCCGTTTTGAATGTAAGCTTAATAATTTCCTTTTGCCTACTTTACTTTCTCCTCGGTCCTCTTTGTTTTACTTTAGCTATTTCGGTTATCAGGAGAGGTACTTAGCGTTACGCATGTTGCGTTATGTTAGCCTGACTTCATTTACCATTACATCACATTGTGTAAAGTTTGGTTTAACGAAAACTTAGAAGCACATCAAGCAATAAGTAGTAAAAGAGTTAATTTGAACACTTTTTAACTCTTCAGATACTATTTATTTCTTTACTTACATAAAAGTATAAAAGGGCAAACGTTTTCTTACAAACCACAACGACTCTTCTTCTCTAACCTAATAATACTATAGGGAAGAAGTTAAAGCACAGAACTTTCTCTCCAAGAGAAAGAGTTTAAGTTTCGTTAAACAAAGATAAAAGTATTAACCCATTTTCCCAGATATGTAATTCACTGGCTTTTTAAACAGAGAAAAGCTAATTTCCTCAACTTACACAACCTACAAGATGAAATTCAAATAATAAACTCAGCGAGAGAAACTTTTCCTTATTTAAGGCTTGTCTTATTTCATTTTCAGTGGAATTGGTTTTCCTTAAGATTTTAGATACTTTAAGCCCATACACAATCACTATATCGTAGCCACTACCTATTACTTCCTACAAAACTATAAATTCCCTCATTTTCCTTCGCATTCTACCCAACATCTATCGAAACTATTGCAAAGTATACTAATGCACTGTGTTTTCAGTCTCAATACGTCAACATTTTAATACATATAACTTTAATGTGTAAAAGGGATTAGAGGAATTATAATTTCTGATGAAATTTCAGTCTTGCTGCAGAATCCATGATATTTTATGAATAATCATTTCTTTCCTCACTCATTACCAGCTCATATAAAACTCAATAGCCATAATACTCAAAGAAGGCATCACGTAATAAAGAGTTAAGAGGGGATTGTCAGCAAAGAAATGCGTATCTGTCAAAAAGCGTTGCGTGTCATTTTCTTCTTTCTTCTGAACATAGCCAGAGCATTTACAACTATAGCTACTAATAAAGCCAGTCTGACTTCAATGGAGTATCCATCACCCTAGCCTTGCTTATTTACCTACTTGATATTCAAGCATCCTTCCAACAGCTTCGAGGGGGTAACAAATTTGAATCTAATTATTGCGCTAATTAATTCCAGATCAATTATCCAATGAGAGAGCTGCTCAAAGTCTAAGCCAAAGTTACAGCACACAATACGCCATCCCCAACTCGTTATTTAGTTACCGTTTATATTCAACAAAACTCTGTTTACTCTCAGGAAGCAGCCTTAGCAATTTCCTTTAATAACTAACTACTGCCTCTCTCAGCCTCTTCTTAAATTACACTTCCCCTTCTTTTTCACTTTCCCTCTTAATGCTAATAATTTACTCCTCTCCAAACACTACCCTCTGCATCATAACAAAAATCTTCAAAACTGTTTACACGACAGAATATATTATTGGCTAATTGACCGAATTAACCTTAGAATTAAAAGTAGATACAGTTGTCAGTTGCAATTACCTACCAATAAAAATAATATGTACTTTCTTTGTTTCCTTTCAAGTCTATTAAACCCATACGTATTTAAAATCGGACAGTTAGACAATAAACTATGGTCTGTGTTCATTGTAAGCAATTATAGATTGAAGCTGCGTGCAGTTTATATTTAGAGCTAGCAGTGTTTAAGTAGGTGTGTATAATCCTATGTGGTGTGGGCTGAAATTAGAAAATTTCTATCCCACTTGATTTCCTTCCAATTTACATCACCTGGTTGAGACAAGCTGATTCTAAATAGTTGTTAGTTAGTTAGCTTACATGCACTGCGCGCATATACATCAAACATGCACATGCACTGTTTTACTGGGCATGGTAATAATGACACGAACAAAACGTAACACAATTAATACAAGTATACGACTACATACGACTACTACGACTGTAGTCTTCTACATATTATGACTATAACGACATAATGTATATAGAAAGTATGTACAATAGGAAGCTTTGTAGTAATGTTCCTTACTTACACACATGGCTTTAATGATTGATTTCGATTTCGACACTTGTTCCATGTTTATCGAAGCTCACGTCGACTATAAGACAGACAGACGGGATATTCGCGTGAGTCTTTCTCAAATCAACCTAGCATTTATGTAGACAGCATGGATTTGCTTTGCTTTGGCAGAACTGGTGAAACGGACTCACGTTTCTGTTTAATGTGTTTCTTACAAAGTACATTCAAACAATACATGGATTTCTCTATGTGTAATAGCCTCGTGTAGGTGAGGTTCAACGAAAAAAGAATAACTATGCAGTAAAAAGAGCTACATAGGAAAAGTGAATGAATAAACGAGGGAGCCTTGTAGATACAGAAGCAGTCTATTATTTTGTCATGCCTTTCACACAATGTGAGATAAGAGAGACTACTCTTTCTTACGATACGAACACATGTTGTACAATATACCAACACTAAATACACTGTAATCTACTGCATACATACAACGTAGTGGTAGTAGTCCTGCATACTGTTATGAATGTAGACTTTATGTATCTACTATGCTACATCCACAAAAAGCGTGCATGAACTTAGAAACCCATCAATTTTTCATAGAGAGAAAAATTTTGCATAGAATGAAAACAAAGTGAAATAGCATAAGGTTTTATTTCCTAGTCGACTTTCCTCACTTTCACTTCAATGTTTCCTTCTCTACGCAGTTATTTCCTTTAGCTTTCACCGACATAGAAGTTTCTCTATTGCGTACATATTAATATTAGCAAAGTGTGTCAATGCATTAGGGCTGTGAACCTATTAACTGCAATATATTTGGAGTTGCCATTGCCAAAGGCATGCTATGTTCCACATTACAATAATATTTTGATAACTTTTCACTTACAGTTCAAATCCAAAGCGACGGATCTCTCTACGGGTTGAATAAGGCGGGTATTGGAGGCCTTACATGAAAATTGTGAGTTCAAGTGAGATCTATTCAGTCCTCGGAAGAGTAAGTCGTTGATCGTATGGTTGTAAGGGTCAACATGTGATGTTGAATCCTCCAGCTCTCCGTTCACGTACCATGAGACCACAGGCCAGGGCTGACCTACAATTTAAACGAAGCACGACTCAATTTACTCAATTGAATAACAACTACCCTCCTTCACTCACTTTACTAACTCACTAAAATCATTTGCAGTCCAAACCTACAAATGTGTATGTATGTAGTATTTTATTATACGTCAAATAAGCAGACAACAACAGTAACCCTACCCGGGAAATATAATAATATAGTGGCATTTGTAGAAAAGGGATCGAGTGATAGTTATTTCTTTGTGGTTTCTTCTGGTATTTCTGCTATGCAATGAGATATGTAACGTATCTGGGTATTTATGGTGAGAACGTGAGTGCATTTCACTTCCCTTTCCCTTCCGTTGCACTTTTACTGAATCAGGATGTTGTGTTTTGTATTTGTGAACTATGTAGTCTCTCGTGCTGGATTGTCTTACTTTGCCTTTCTCGACTATAATAAATATCAGTTGCATGTAAACAGCTGAGTCTATTGCATTTTCCGAATGCCTTTCTCATCTAAACTATGTCAGAAGTAGACTAGTCAAATTGCTTTGGAATTCTATTCTCCTACTTACGAAGCTTTGTTATGCACTTCTATGCTAATTGTATACAAACTTGCCAACCCATACAAATATTTTATGCCTAGCCTTATGCCTAGTGCCTAATATGCCTAATAGCAAAGAAACTTTGACAAAGAAAACCTTCTAATAAATAGTTTCCCGTAGTAGCCTCATGCTCTCAGAACAGAAATACTCTCTCGACTACTTAAAAGGCACTTTATTTACATAATTAACTTGTTAATACACGTGTGCTATGTTACTGGTATGATACATAAAATATTCACAACCTGATCTTAATAGCACCAAGGCTAAAAATTATAATCCCATTGTGTTCATCCTTCTTTAGTATATATCACTCTATTTCTTTCCCATAAAATTTTATTCCACGAGAAAAGTTTAAATTTGAATAACAACATAAATAGGGCAAATGGGATCCATTCAGATAAAATGAGTGTTCAAACCTAGAATGAAATCGCTGTTGGCTGATTTTTATGTTTCCTATTATAGAGATGTGGAGAAAGGGTGCGTTCTAATCAGAACTAAAGTACAGATCCCATAGCAAGCATACTATACACACACACTACACATCTGTATTACTTACTACAGACGATTATATTCTCTTCCATCCTATCTCATCTTCAGAGACGCGAATTGCCTTTTTTGCTTGCTGATCCGAGAGAATATTCGACGGATATACATACATAAGAATGGAATGCGTAGAGAGACGGATGGGGAAACGAGCCCTAACTTCCATCACTAAAATACAAAACGTGAAAACGAGTCAAATTTTAGCCTCGGAGAAAGTCATGGCAAAGGTAAGGGGAAGCCAAGTGGGGCTAGAAATTGCTCTACACTATATAATAGTGTATATTCAATATGTTATAAGAGAATAAAGGCTGCAAGGAAAAGTCGACTCAACTGAAACGAATATCTAGTATCCTCTGATATTTGAGAAAGCTCAATAGAACATCACTACGTCCTTTCATGTACCGTTATAAATGATGAGCATACATTTTATGTTTCCTTCTAGGGCCTACGTCATATACTTGATACTTACCTTGCCCCATGACAAATGTACCTACGGTTACTTGATATCAAATATTTTTACTATGTCTCAACTGTCAGTAGCCAAACTAATGCATTACATATGTGGATGTAATGTGATAAATGATACAGCAATGCATTTATAGTGTACTTATATGAATTTATATAATGATAATAATAAAGAATGTTTCCGCCCTCTGTCCTCAAAGAGAATTCTGGAACCGAAGTCCGGGAACTATTTTGGCCAGCGTTTGCTAACAATCTAACGAGCCTAAGTACTGTACCTACCTACCTATGTACAAATACTTACTACGAATTCATAGAAGTCATAGATACATATTTCTTAGCAAGGTGACTAAAAGAACGACCCGGGCGAAGCAGTGCAGCACTTTGCAAAAGTAAAATCGTGCCTAAGTTGGAACACTGTAAATGTTGCAAGCTAAAAGTTTTAAAACTTATGCGTTGTGCACGCATTTTGCGTCGTAAACTTTGAGCACTGTTAAAACATTGTAGCTGGGTAATTCCTATTTTGTAAAACTCTCTCTAGCCTAAAAAATAGAAGAATTAGACACCTATGCATGCTGTACTTTCTGCAGAAGTAGCTTAGAATAACTGAAACGCGAGTAATTCAGACCGACAGAATTCGTAACCGAACTTATGCGAAGTGTGGATATGTTACGGTGCGTATATAGTTTACATTTATTAATAAGCTACATAAAATGTGTAAAGACAGACACGGGTTATTAGATTTATGAGTTTACAGCTTACAGCTTACGTATTAGTAAATGAAAGTTATGTCCGTATAATTGAATAAGTACGGCTTACTTTTACTATGAGGAAACATAATATCAAATTTTATTATCTTACCTCCGCCGACTCGACATCTTAAGAGAACATCTGAGCCTTCAACGTATGGACCAACAACAGATGAGACGACTTCCCCCGACCCATCGTAAATAATTGGTGATGAGGGTGGCACTGTCATTAACACAAAGATAAACGCATTTTAGTGCTACAATTCACTTTCGCCAAGATTCAAAACTTAGACTATTTGTCTGTCATTAGCATTACCATCTACCCTATATTATGTCAATAGTCAAATAATATTGCATTTTAAAAGCATGTTACATTGTAATTTAATCAGTGCAAAGGAAATTGACGCTTGTGTTTGCTGTGGACTCACATCACACGCTTATGTACATATTTACATGCGATATTCATAGATAATTAGATAAAATGGTGCGTACACATATGAAAGGCATATGAAAGTTCTAAGTTTTTTCTGCATCCTGATAAAGAACAATGACCGATTGTCAAAAACCAGAAAGTATTGAATTGCTAACACTACATCTAGTAGTTAACTTTTGATACAATCGTAAATTTACGACTTGGTGTAAAAAATACATGCTTTAATGGTTTAACATATTAAAATTTCATAGGGATAATTTTAAATGCGTATTTTTGTTGATTTTTTTGGGTATTTCTTAGGTATGCAAAGAAGGAAATCGAAATGGGAAAGTATATTTTGGTAGAGCATAGCTAGATGTAGTATTTATGCATGGACATAGGAAGGTATACAGATTTAAGTAAATCATGTAACGTAAAGGTAACTATGATGTATTGTGAAGGGAAGACATGGGACTATCGTCAGAAAAGTATAAAAATAACGAAGTGATTGTGCGTAGGTTTATGACAATCACAATTTTTGTGTATCTATTCAAAATTCATGGATATTGAGCTCCTGACATGAGTGAAAGTTCGAGGGAAAGACAAGGATCGAAGTAAGAGGGAAGACAAGACAACTCTGACAACAACAATGACAGCAGTGGCAGTGCATAGGTAGAACATAACATTCTATAGATAATATCATGACATGCCTTGTTAGTTTCCCTAGTTTACTTCTCCTCTGCTCCAAATCGATGTTTGTTTATTCTCAGCTCCTATATCGTTCCCATTGCATAGAATTCAAAGGAAACTACAATTCCACACACTCCTCTTCTTTCTATTATCTATACTAAACAGATACTTTGAATACGTAGCTCTCTAACAATAAGTACATCCATATTATTACCATTGTGTCCACAATGTGAGTGACACAGTCAAACGAAACGAACTGATCGTACAAACATAAGTTATTTACTATCTCGATGTACTGTTGTTTACCGACCCCATGGTCTCTTTTCTGTTTTGTAGTTAACCAGACATTTTCCACACACAGGTCCTCAGTATCATAAATTGTTAAAAAAATAAACGAACAAAATTTTCTACTTGTCCAATTTTCTACTGCTTGGAAAATTTGTCAATAAATCTTATGCAATGACTCGGATATCTGTTTAATTTGTTTTGACAGTAGCAACAAATTAATGGCAGCTGCAGAAATGCACTTTAATTTTCACAAAAAATAAATCTTGAGTCACGCAATACCTGTCGTGAACAAATCCAAAGTCAGTTTACTACAACACAAATGCCCATTGCAGCCGTAGTGTACCCTAACGATATTCCTCTCAGTAACAACAATTCACGGCTGCAGTAAAATTTTCGTGTTTAAAAATGTCGTTTACGAACATGCGCAAATAAATACAAATCCTGCATTCCCCAATGAATATTTAAAAAAAATGCAACTCCTTCATTTGTAGATGTACACTTCTCCTTGGGTTTATGGAAAATTATTTATTTTACGATGTTCAATAAATAACAACTGACCATTGACATTTCTGTCGATTTTTATGTAGAAACTACAGACTCCTCTGTCCTGTCCTAATGCAAATGAGTGGATAGTAGAAACATATAAATATTTATGCTATATATGTTTACGGGATATTCAAAATTCTTTTGTATACGTTTGATTAATATTTTTAAGATGTGTAATAAAACTAGGATGACAGTACTGATGGAAAAAATGTTCTGACATAGTGTGCAAATGATTTATATTGTCATCAATATTAGGATGAGTAATATAGGGATACAATAATATGGGTTGTGATAATACTGTCGTAAAAACTATAGCTGTATAAGTCAATTTGTTTTGATTGTCTATATTTCATGGTTAACAAATGATAAAGAAAGTTTCGGAATCCAATGTGAAAGGAAAATCGATTAGCATGCTGAACTGCCAAAGGAAGTTCAGTAGAGGTCGGAAAAGACATCGTTTTCTCCACACAGCACACTAGTCCCTAGTAGACATAGCTATATAGTGACTCTAAAATATTTCTGGAATGTGCACTCTCATTCCGTAATGGCATTCTATCTGCTTGTTATGTTATAATATAATGCTATAAAAGCACTTTGCATGAATTTTCAAAAATTAAAAATCCGACGACTTTCTTTTGATCTTACATCCGTGAAATTTATCATTTCATAACTTTCAACATTCCATCCTGCCATGACAGAAAGCTTCTCAGGCTCTGCATGCAATACAAACATACGGAGGAAAGTAACTAAAAGAAAACGGAAAACATACATTCTCAACCGACAGAGAGGCGTAAAGATGTAGTAATACGGACTAATAAAAGGAACATGCAAGGCTAACGATACATCACGTACGATGGTGCATTCTGTTACATTCCCACTACACTTTCACCACTGCACTGTACACATATCATGTGCAATTCTCTAAGTCAAAACTATACCAGCCGACTATCTCATCCATCTCTTAACAAGAAAGAAGTGGGCTCTTTGACTCATTCATTTCAGAATTCAGACAGCAAAGTGTACAAAACAACTATACCGTAGTGTTTTCATTGGGAACGAATGGCCGAATTCTACAGATTAGCATAGCTATCCCCGAATTTATTCATATTCATGCATTATTTTAGTGCAAAACGTTTTTCTTTTAATAAACAAGGAGTCAGTACTTAGAGTAAATTCCAATTGAATTTCTTAGCATTTACAATACATTTTTACTATTGTAACTTGAAACTTTGTTTACGTTAACTAAATATGTATAGAAATAACACTGCAAATACTACCACTGTAAAATCCAGAATTTTTCCTTTCAAGCTATCTAAATGATTTTGAAAGTAGATTGGGGAGTGATAAAAAATTATTAACCTCTTTAATGCACTCGTAAGTTGCGTCTGAATTTATAGATTTAATAACTATTTTTCAGGCCTTTCCGTACGTTCTCTAACTATTTAAATTTATGGAGTTCATAGCTAGTTCTTTTAACTTCAGGTGACCCTTTTAACTTCAGGTGACCCTTTTAACTTCAGGTGACCCTTTTAACTTCAGGTGACCCTTTTAACTTCAGGTTAAAAATTTTAATTATTCAGCATTATTCGCTTTTACCAATTTCATTTATGTAATTATCCGTACATATCAGTTGAACTCATTGCTGCTTATAATAACGCAATTTTATGAATTTTTCACAATGGTGTAACTGTACAAACAAAGCATAGATGATTTCAGTGAGGAAAGTTGTAGTTTTACTTCATTCCGCGGCGAACGTTTTCAAGAAATCTATTTATTCATTATTCATTTAGTATCTTTTTGTCATATTCAAACCAAGCAAACAGGGCACAACAGAAGCAAGCAGACAGGAATTGAAGAATTCCATCACATCAGATAAGCACAGCAATTCTTTTTTCCTGGATAAGAAAACGATATAATATCGTAATAATATTATATATAATATTATTAATAATGAACAAAAAAGTGCAGTAAATATATTTGGGCTTCAAAAACTGAGCTACAGAGCATAGATAGGTATGTACTTGCATTCAGTACTACCCTTTTCTAGTATCTTTATAAAACTACCACACTTTTTATCGATATACTTAACGTAACTGTAACAAGCAACTTCAGTTCGATATTTCAACTTCATCCAATTTTATATCAACATCTGAATAATCTAATTTTTACATATTATTCCGATATGGTTAAGACATTTTCTCCGTAACAGGATCGAGATCTCGTTTATCCTTCAACTTCATCTCCTTTAAATAGTTTAGTGTCTATTGCAAAAGTTGATATTTAAATCGCTAATTAAATTTTGGAGCACTACTGTTTGTGGACCCCTGAGGCACTTGCTCTTTGTAAAGCGAATCTATAGTTGACTCGCTCCTTTGTTGACTTGGTGTGTCTTACTTCAATTTAATTCGAAGCATCTGCCCTTGGCATACTTTTCCTTAGAGGTGGCAAATTAATTTGAGCGAATCCAATCTCATGCCTTTTGTTAGTCCTGTTCTAATTAACCCACCTGGTCCGCTCTTCTCTATTTGTATAGGCAGAATAGTGATAAAGCATGAACCCCGATGGTTTTGATTATTTAGTTAGTTGGAATTGGAGCTTAGTTACACAGTAAGTCATGTTTTCGCTTCAGCAGTGTTTTACGAGGAAAGGCACCACATATATCCACTTTGACTTTACTGCATCCTTCACGCAGGTTGGTACTATCCAGAATTTACCAGTTTAAAAATACTTATTCCGCCCTGGTTAGACAATTTATGGCATATTGATTCCTTTAAAGCATATAGTCAGATTATTCTTTGATCTTTCATTATTCACAGCTACACAGGAAAGGTTCATAGCCCACTATTTCACAATTTCATTTTCAGTGTCAACCCCAACTCTCATAAAGAGCCTTCACAACAAACTACCTTGTCTTGCAAAAGTAAATCATAGTATTTTACTAAAAAATTATAGCAATAAAACAGCACAAGAGTGCCAAAATGTAAACGCTTGATACAAAACGCATTGCTGTAAGAGGTGTGGTGAATTATGTTTACGTACCACCATGTACATTACAGTAGTCTCTAAATCATGGAATTATTGATATCGCGGACGTCGAACAGTGTTATTTGTGAAAATATTCAAAACACTTGAAACCCCATTTTTTTCCTAGCAAATTCCGCAACTGAACACCACGGGTGTTCAGGTAAGGGGAAACTCTTTACGATGTTTTACTTGGAAAAACAATTAAAAGAAGTTCTCAAAAAGAGCTTTTTCAGCATCACTTAATACCACCGTAGTAAAAGTGCTCGCTTTAGTTTCTTTGAATTAGTAGTGTACTATCAGTTATCATATCATTCCAGGATCAAGAGAATGTATTCACAATGCTGTTTGGAAAATAATGCTCTCAAATTATTTCAGAGTTTTGTAAAGAATGGATGATTCGGCGCTTTCATATTCAGAAGACATATTAAGCGTAGTTCAGCTTAGCATAACGTGCCTACCTATGTAAATAGTCTTCCTTTTTGTAAAGCTTTGAATAAAGCAATTCTTTTTTCTAGTCATCTTTAAGTTTAAGTTCACCGTTCACCTGCTTTATTAATTTTGCTCAGAGACATATTCCTATTCACAGGAAAATGGGATCTAGATTTAACTCATAAAAAAGATTTCTTAAAGCTCACCGTTCACCTGCTTTATTAATTTTGCTCAGAGACATATTCCTATTCACAGGAAAATGGGATCTAGATTTAACTCATAAAAAAGGTTTCTTAAAACTAAATGTACGGGAAGATCTGAAAACAGTCTAAAACCTGAACAAGCTCTAACGAAATACTATGCGATGAATGGCGATGATGCTTTTTTTAACCATTTGTAAAAGACTTGCGAAAGTAGCTTTGTAGTTAGGTATTTTAACAGGTTATTTTCTATAAGAACAAGTACTAATTAATCAACTTAACAATTTAATATATACTATAACAAAATAATGTTAATTGCTAGCAATACTAATTGTGAGAATCTATAATGTGTACTTTATTGACATCAATGCTCAGCTAAGAATGTCGTACGTAATCAATAGTGTACTTTTAGCATTATCATGCATACAACCGTGAACTACAAAATCTATAGCATAAAGAGAAAAGAGAAACTGGAGGGGCTTACCAACAACTGTCAAATTGACAAGGGAATTTCTAGTAGGCGAGTTTCGGAAATCAACCCGACATCGGAACACACCTTGGTCACCAATTTGTAGATCGTGAACAAGTAAATGTGCCGGGAAGGATCCAGCCTGGAAGTCAGCTCGACGGTCAAAGCCTGCTTTCGAGGACCACGTTTTGGCAGTTTTCAAACCCTTGCCCCTAACGTCGAAACTGAAAGAAGGGCAAAGAGGAAATACATTTAGAACTTGTTCATTCCTTTCATTATAGACAATGTAGTTGATAGACTAGACATTTCTGTCTAAAAGTTCGCATGTACATAATACAGTTGTAGTTGTATTTGTAGTATGGAGTTGTGTACAGAGATAGAGAGAAAGTATTTCTACTGGGTAAAGTAAAGTCAAGGAGCGAGACGAAGTATGTATTTACAATGCATCTAGGTTGAAATTGTTGGGAAAGCAACATGAAAAGAGCATTATAGCTGTGAGTATACGAGCAAGTAATAGAGTTCCATCAACTACATTATTACACTCGGTGCTGTTACATTTCATTACATTAGATCACATAACAAAGCACATTAGCCATTAAACCCGAATTCGTTTGCAGATAGAGTCATTGCAGTAAATGCACTTTTATTACCTCCTACATTACACAACATTTCTCTATCTACGGATCATTATATCATATCGCATCGTAACCTAACTTATATTAGTACTACTACATGTACATTAGTAGAAACTACATTACATAGCCACACACACAGTAGTAGTCCCTATACAATAACACAACTACACTAAAACAGTACTTACTACAATGCAATATCACAGAGCAGAGACACAAAACGCAAATTCTTCCTTTCACTCGCCCTCCACTTTCACTTTTAGCTCAACTCTGTTTTCTATGTTCTCCTTTCAACTTGATCTCTGCGTTTCAAAGTACCTACTAACAACGTGTCTTACTCATCCACTCTCTCTCTCTCTAGCTATCTCATCTCCGGCCTTTTTCTCTCTTTAAATGAAACTGGCAAAAGTGCTTCAAAGACACAACACATGTGTCCTCGTCTTCTTTTTATAGTTTCATTCTATTATCTTTCTATCTCTTCCTTGTCGTCGTTAGCCGAATCACAATACTCTACTTACACACACAGCTCATTACACTCATACTAAACTCGGCCTATCTACTTTAATAAATCTATAGTATGCTTCTCGTAGCCCACTCTATGTACAAAACCAACCGCATACAAATATATTTTTACTCTCTCCTTCATCTGTCATTATTACTCTGCATTCTTCCCTTTTTGTGTTCCACCACAATTCTGGATTACTAAGCACTTGCGTCAAACTCCTTTTCATAATGATATAAAATCATTGTTGTTTTCTTTCTTCATTCTTAATAGTATTGTTATTCTCAGAAATGGGATTAAAGGACAATGCGGCCGTTCACCGATGGTGAAGTAGATAATAGTAAGCTCGGAGCAGCTGAGCTAAATATAATACACATGTCCGTAATATTATTATTGATCCCAGTTTATTACTTCTAAGCCTTTTTTTGTCAGTGTCAATCCAAAAATCATATTTATAGCTATTCTATTAGGCAATAACATTTATAACAAGGATGATTTTCTTCGGTTTTCATTTTGCTTTGCATGTACTCAAATAAAATTGCCATCAATCAATTTAGACTTACTACCTATGTTGCTGCATACAATCGTCCAGAAGGAAACACAATGAGATTCTTCGAAAAAGTACACCAGGAAAAAAGTGGAAAAGAAAATGCATTTTGTGTCCTTGATTTGCTTTGCATGACGGCAATGAAATTAATTTATACCAGGGTTTTAAATAGGACATATAATAGAAAATAGTAGATGTAAACTTTTGACCTTCTATTGTAAGAAATACAAGTTGGTGTCGCTGAATTTGTTACTTGAACTTTAATTGAACAATAAAAAATTCTTTTATCTAGGCGTTTTTGTTTCGAATTCTTCATTATTGACTTAACATCCTATATCGCGAACTACGTGTCATTTCAGATGAACTGAACATAAAGTAACTACATTCAATATAATAATAATAGGTAGGTAGGTACATAATATACTCTAGACAGAACAGATGCATTTTTTAAGTAAAATAGCACTTTGAAGTTTCAATTCCTGAGTGTTGGATTACATGTATCATCCAAAGAAAAGCAACAATGTGATATATTATGTAGAGGGACAATTCTATTCTTGTACACAGTATGTGTGGAAGGAAGGAAAAGGAAGACAATAGTTTTCCTGTATTACTTGCCTGTAGCAAATGTAGATAATAGATCAGCATTATGCAAATATTCATGTGACATACTGCAGACAAAGTACCTTAAAATACTTATGCTTCAAGGTATTTTTTCTAGGGATGACTGAGGAGATGACATAACATTAGTACATACACAGGATGCAGATATATTAAATAAGGAGACACCAGGAATGAAACGATGTAACAAGGGAAATATTTATACAGTTTGTTTTAAAATACTAACGTTACTGTTTATCATACCCCTGCTCAGTGAATTAATGGCTTTTACATTGACGTTTCCGAGACATGATTGGGCTCACTACATCATTTTCATTTTTCCTCACTTTTTTAGACTAATATCTTTCTTAAATCTTCCATATTGCATTACAGTCCCCATATGCTTAACATCATCAGTCTAATAAATAACTTATCAAAATGCGAAATTGAACACGAGAACACGTAGTAATAATGTTTCGTGACATGACACTGTTTTACTTTGATATATACCGGGAGTCTATACATACCGCACCATCGACTATAGCGACTTCTATCGTAGCAGAAACCTTTACTGTCAATAAAGTGAAATTAAGTTGAAAATCTCCTTATTTGGCAATTCTCAACAAAGTATCTTTTCTCGGAAATTGTATTTAAGCTGCAATTTAATTTGTCTGGGGTAAAATGAGTTTATCCGAAAAGCATTAGACTCAAATGTAGGGATGGTGGTTGTGTTGAAATGGAAGGAAGTTAAAGGAAAAGCCAAATTCACCCAAGAAAACGAGAGCAAATAATATAGCTATAAGAGAGAGAGAGAGAGGAAGCGAAAACGTAATGTAAGTGTAGGTAAATCTCGGATGGAAAATGCAACTAATGTAGACAGGAGAGTGAGCCAAAATGGAAAATAGTGGGTCCAGGACGCAGAAAGTCGCATCTACTTACTACAGCTATACAACTTGGTGGCATTTTTTCAATAATGGTCTTCGGTCTACAGCCACACTACAACTAACCACAGTAGACTGTAAAAATAAGAATAGTCATGCATAGATACTAGCCGAATGTATGCGAACCAGTTTTATATGGCAAAGTGAGCACAAGTCGCAGTAGGGAAAGACGATAGCTGCTTTTCCTTAGCGGAAATTTCCATACATGAGCTGTCTTTTTAATGGAAAAACCATGTCATATGATTTTCAGCTCATATGAAGATCGAAGTCTCTTTGATTACAAGTCTACTTTATTCCACTCAACTATTCTGTGCTCAGCTATGTGAAAAGCAAATGCATTACATTACGCTGTATATGTATGTACTTGTGCTTACGTGCTTAGCGGATTCTATTTGTATCGTAGCGGATTGCATGATGCAATAAGTATGTATTCCACACAAAGATATGTAGATATGCATTCTAGATTCAAATCTTAATTCACATCCTACCATACTACATACTATATAGAAATGTATTCAGCGGGCTTTACGTCCAATGGGGCTCTGCTCCATAACCCACTTTTCTGGACTATTCTTTTCCCGTGCCCTCGCTAAACCAAAGCCTTCTTTCAGAATTCTTTGACTCTCTAATGTTCATCCAAAAGACTATTTAAATAGGATAATATAGAAGAAAATTTTAAATAGAGACTGTCATCATGTCATCTATTGTGTGTCTTTTATTCATGCCTTTTATTCATGACTCCTGACTCGCTCTATTAATCTGTGTCATTTGATCACTCTATTTATCTATTATGCCAACTATTGATCGTGCAGGATTAGAGCAACCTAATAATATTCGGGAGGCATATCAAGCATTAACTGAGTTCAAAACAATATTTGATTTCCGGTCTGTGTATATGCATGCTCTTACATATCTGCATACTAACTGTAAGAGCTTCGAAACAGTATTATTAAACCTTTGCATATCAGTATTTGCCTTAATTTGGCCCTTATGGCAATGAGAAGTGTAACTTGTTTTTATTCAAGCATTACGAAAATTTCTGCAGCCATCCCAGTATAGTAACGTACGTGCGTACGGAGATAAGTCTTAGAAATATTAAAAATTAGCAAAACTACCATGTAATTCTTAGAATAGAAGCTTTACAATCTGTGGGATAGAAAGATACAATACGACACAGGCAGAAGTTAGACTACTCGATCCTCTTCTCAGAATAATAAAACTCAAATACGGATTTGTACAAAGCATTTCTAGGACGATGCTTATTTTGTGAAACACAGGTGATGAAAAACGAGTGTTTGGTCCAGGATAAGCCACGAGGCAGGCTCCGGACAGCAGAAGTCAAGTAACTTGGCTACGGGTTCATCTAAAGAAGTGTGGAAGTGTCCCGTAGCTTTTCCTTTCGTTTTACACCAGCAAACACTCGCTTTTCATCCCTTGTGTTTTACAGATCAACAAAATCATCGTTGTAGGTACGTGGTGTCGAGTGACTATTGGTTAATTCTACCAATGGGTTAATTGCTACCATATCCTACTTATTTTGTAT
>JABASI010000408.1:0-39749 GCA_019776505.1 Tomocerus nigrus | reverse complement strand
AGTAACTGCCTGGTACCCTTTCTGTTCGATTGGTTTTCAGTGTCATCGTTGATTTTTATGATACTCTTTCCAGAAGTTCTATGTTAGCGGCCCTTAGCTCTGGCTTTGATTGACTAAAGTTATTAGTATTGTCCCAAAAAATTTGTAATTATGTAAAAATTGCCATGCAAGGTTTATAATAATATGACTTACTAAGCACATCTACACAGCATAACTTCGTGAAGTCTGTCTCCGTGAAAGCCTAAGCACATGGCAAAATACAATCTATTTATTTACAAAATATGATGCTGATATTTTCAGGTGCAATAAAATGCGTGATGCTACATTTACATACATGCCGTAGGTAAGTAAATGAACGTTATAAGGATATTATGTAGGGGCCTATACCTAGCTTACCTACACTTATTTCTAAATACCTATATCGAAAAATAATGTTATTAGTACGAAATTTTTAAATAACATTTTATAACTGTACCAGAACGCAGGCAAACATTCGTTTGTTAAACAGTAATTAGATCAATCACAAACTGTAACTCGAGATCTTTTATATAAATTAGGCTTCATAAAAGTGTCCTGTAGAATACAAATGTCCGTAAGGAGTTGTAGTGTGATGAAGTGTCCCATTATATTCATACATAAATGCATAGTTGTGAAGGCTCATGGAGATTAGAGATCCCATAATGTGTTCATAAGGAATGTTAAAGTGTTTAACATCTCCAATTATCCGCATATGACGACACATAGACAGCATAGTCTTGATTCCCCCACTCAAAGTAATTTCATTTTTGAAAAGGAATCTGAGTACTTCAAATTCTGGTTTCTCGGTCTTAAACCAGCACTTTATATCATCGTCATCTAAAGGTCCTGCTGCCTTTAAAATTTCACGTACTTCGAGGTACTTTAGACTTTTACAGTGGCTTATGATTGTGTACAGTACATCTTTGCTTTCAACAACGGCCGCAGTTACAGATTTGAGATGCTGAAATCCTTTTTCAACGTCTCCGACATATCCCAGAGGAGATTTGATATATTGAACACTTGGGCAAAATCTCCTGATCAGGTCCATTGAAAGGAATAATAAAGTGGAAGATGCATAAGATGTAATTGTGGTAACACCGAAATTTTGCACTTCAAAGTATATCACCAAAACCATTTTCTGTCACAGTCACAATTAAAATGCAATAAGATTATAAGATAACTCTAACTGTGGAAGTATTTAATTATTGAGAATAGTCAATTATGTATTGAAGATCCATTTATTGTGGTTAGATTACGTAATAAAATAGGAACCCGACTTCTTCTCCAATTTCATTGACACGAGTTTCAAAATGGGTGAGCCGAAAGAACGTTTTTAATTCCCTGATAAAGTCCAGCAAGGGAAGGCAAAAGGGAGATCTTAATTTTTGCATGATTTTCATATGGAATTCCGAAATAGAATCGTCCGTTATTTTGCAAATTACTCTAGATTGTCCATTTGGACGAAAGAATAAGGCCCTCTGTGTTACCACTAATGTAGGGCAAGCAACTAAAACCGGATGATAGTGTTCATAAAGGATTCTCGATTTCTTTATCGTTGACATATCGAAATAGGTTAACCTTTTCAAATTTCAAATATACAAGCTCTATTATTTTCTCGAAAACGTTTTTAATTGGTAAAGAAAGGCATTTTCAGTATTTATTCAGTACTTCATTGTCAATGGTCTAAGCATGTGTTGTGGTATCTCCATGAATTTATCGGAATCGTCTCCTTTGAGATACTGTTTTACATATTGAGGACGTTTGAACAACAATTTTAGAATCCCTGCTTCTGTAATTCTAGATCCCCGAATATCCAAATATTCCAAGGATGTACAGCATCTTCCAACAGTTTGCAACAAAATATCGTTTGCCTCTCCGTGGACAATTAATTTTTTCAGATTAAAAAATCCCTGAATTGTCTTTGCGAAATCAAAACTTGTCGGACCAATTTTGTTTTGTGCTCTTCCAAAGTAAATACTCAACTCTTCCACATCTGAATCGGCCTTAGTTATATTCAAGATGTCTACTATGTCAATCCATGTTTGTGGATCCACTTTTTGAGCTAAGTAATATGTAAGCGTAATTCGTTTAAATTATAATTATTACTGAAACGAAGACAGACAAAATTGTTCTATTCTAAATGTTATTAACATTATTATTTGTTATACGCAAATGCTTACGTATGCTTGTACAAGGGGCAAAGCCAAGTAAAGAAGAAAAGTTAGGAATAGCATCTACTCGATGAAAGAGTTTAGTTAAGCTGTTGAGAAAGTCAAGGCACGTGACTGGTTGTAAAGCCAAAAATAGGGCATTCTGTCTAAATTCTATTAGAGGAGTTTTATAGTAATTGGACAATCGAATCCAACTGTTTACTACTGTATTAGAAAAATTTTCAAGTTTCTTTTGTTGCAGCAGTTTGTTAAGGATATTATCTTTGTCCTTAATATAAGCCAACTCAACCGCGTTTCTCATGTATGCCTTTTTACTTGGATATGGTTCGCCTTCCTGCACAGAAATGAAAAAATGAATGAAAGCATTTTTTACCTACTTCGATTCCAAAATTCTGGCTCAGATAATAATTGTTTCAAAAGGACAAAAATGTAAAACGAAAAAATGTTGTTTATAAGTAAAATACTAGACTTTACTGACTTTCCTGCCAATTGCATCGGGCCATGATAGTTTTCGAAGGGCTAACTCATACAATGTAGGAAATTCATTTCTTAGTGGCATTTTTACGTTGTGGCTACAATTGGGATTGGGACAGCGCGGTATTTGTATGTGTGGACATAAATAATGTATTTCAAATACCGGAAAAATGTTGATTTATGGAAAAGCATAATACGCAAAAAGTTTTGTTTTTGACTTCAATTTTTTCGATCTCTATTCATAGCAACACTTCCTGCAGCCATAAAGATACCTACATAATATCAAATTATTATAGCTATGCAAAATTCACGCTTCTGCTTCTTGCATGCCATTTCGTTCTAAAAATAGTTACTTCATTTGCTTTAGTTTGATATAGTTTATGTATATTATATTATAGTTTATTTCCACTTTCTCTTATATATAAAGCAATCAAACTAACACACACATTTACATATTAAGTTTTCTGACATTATGTGCTGTTCACAAAGAAGATTTTATATAATCTAGGTATTCTCCTCTACAAATGTATACGCTTAAAACCAAAAGCAAGGGTGATTCATTCACCTTAATTTAGCTTATAATAATAACGGCTATTACGAATTTAGTCGTAATCAAAAAATTGCACATCTCTTGGAACTTGCTTATCAACAAAAAGTTGCCTTCCACTTCGAGCAGTATCTCTTGTAACGTTAGCGTTGATCTCAGAGGATCTCTGTTCCATTGCAACTGTGAGACTGCGTGCCCAGTGCATAGCTCGGTACATACTAAAATTACGGTAATCAAGTTGTTTGTCGGATCGGACATCCGAAGCAAATTCAACGTAGCTGTCATCTTGATACAGCATTTCACGATAGGTCGACGTAAGTTTCTTCTCAGAATCTCCTTTAAAGGTGACTTTTTTGTCATCCGATTTGCCTTTTTGTCGTGCAGCAACTTCGGGATTGTAAAACAGGTCAAGGTTATAGAAGTCGGAAATTAAGTCGGGCTCGTAATTGGGGCGACAGACTAAAGGCAAAGGCTGTCTTCTGGATTTCCATTGTATGACTCTGTCCAAACTCTCAGAATCTTTGGATCGACACAGACCTGCAAATCTACTCCAAAGATTGTGACCCGCAGTTATTCCAATCATTCCCCATGTTATGTCAACTAACTCACTGTCGGGATCCAATTCTTCCGAAGCATCCAAATATTGATTAGACTTTTGATAGCACTCTTCTGCCTCCCACAGCTGTCCTTCGCTTAAAAGTATTTTTCCCATCTCAAAATGCGCAGCTCCAGCTGTAGTGTTTAGATTATTTTGTTCAGATATTTTCAGTTGCTCAGTGAATTGCTCCAGAGCCTTAATCGTTTCTCGTTCTCTACCAATTTAAATTATCAATTTCTAAATTCATTTAAAAACTAAGTTCTACCAGTGCAAGTAGCCCTCAAAATGAAGTATTTAATAAGAAAATGGGGGCGAACCTGTCGTAACACAATCCCATATTATTCATTGCAACGGCTTGACTCAGAGTGTCTAAGTTTACCAAGGAACGGTCATGCAGCTCTTCAAAGTATGGAAAAGCTGCCTGAGGCTCACCCACATTAAAAAGCAGCTTTCCGTATCGTAAAATAGAAGTTTTTAGTGCAACCGGTTGACGGACTTGCAAGTAAAATGAATTTCATTGCTAGTTTTTTCAGTGTGTTATAAAATTTAAATTTCGAAGTAAATATTCTTTATAGTAACCTTCGAGTGCAAGCATTACAGCCTTTTCGGCCCACTCACATGCTATTTTAGCATGGTTATTTCCTTCGGAATGAAAACGTTCATCCAAAATATTGTCAGCAATATTAAAACACACTTCTTGCAGCAAAGTGGTCGCAAAAACGTACACGGACAACGCTGAGGATGTTATTGTTTGGTACACTGAAAATATACCCAAGATTTCGTTAGAGTATACAAAAAAGTTTTAAATCGTTACTTCGTGTAATAATGTCATTCATTGATACCTTTCCTTAAACCCTCAAGGGTAGCCGGCTCGGCTATTTTAAAACTAGCAAAATCCCGTTTAAATTGCCAAACTCTGTGTAAATCCGAAAGTTCTCGGCATACATCAAGGTTACTTATAATTACATCTGTGGCATTTTCTGTAAAAGGTAAATTCTGGCCTTAACGATATTTTCACCAAGGAAGACGTTTGAGAAAAATGCATCGCTTTGATTTTCCTTTAAAAATGTATACCAAAGTATTCTGGGAACCCATGAGCTATACAGGCCATCACACAATGCGCCTCGGCAGCAACTCTTCGATAAAGTCCCTGACTATCAGAACCATCCTGAGGTGGACAAGATTCCAAACAGCTCTCGATGAATTTTATAGCTAACCATATATCATGGTACTCCATGATAAGCTTTTCAGCTAGGGTCTTCTTCAATTCCAGTCCCATATCTCTCTTATCTATTAACTCAAATAAACTACTCTCAGAATTTTGACATTTTGATTCAATTGTTTCAGCAGTAATTATATCTACTTTGTAGCAATTTAAATGTTCACAATCTGTTCCAATAATTTTCTGGCTTATAAATGAGGGCATTACCCATAGCCGCCAGTTGTTCACATTCTTTTAATGTACTGGCAATTAGAGTTAGTTTATCCTTTTCCAGCAAAAGATTCCTCCCTCTCTCTTGCAATTGTTCCAGCTGAACTATAGCATTGATTTCTTTCACTACTTGCGGATATCCTTCTTCTGTCAATGTGCGAAACAGTAATGAGTGGTACGGATACTTTTGTCTGAATACAAAATTACTTCATAATGCTTTCATTCTGATGAGAATAACGGTAATAAAGTAGTCGTATTGTTTTTTGGGAGGGGACTAAAGAGAAATGGATGACCTACTTTAAAATCTCCTCTTGAGAAAGCACAGGAAGGCGTTTATAAACATCTTTATACTTTTTTTGAATATAGAAATCAACTTTCTTTAAGTTGAATTTTGCTGTAGGAGCTGGGAGAATTCCCGGAATTCCTCCTCCCATATATTTCTTCATTATATGTACCTAGTGATAGTGATTAACTACAAGAAACAGTATACGTTATCTCAAACTTATTTATTGATTTATACTTTTGGAGCACCCGTATTTATTTCTCGATTTCTGCTACAGTTGATCAACAGTGAGTGTAGTTTAAAATAAAAAGTCACAAAGTTAATGCACGAAATGATAATCTGCGAAAACCCATTATTTCACTCGAGAAATATAGAAAGGGGAAGAACATTCACTTGCTTTCCCCAGAGAAAGTGTCCACAGAACGTGGTCAACTCTTCCAGTTTTTGTCCAGCATTGTTTAGTTTAGTATTTGTGAGTAATTGACATGCTAAGAGGAAAAATAACGTTAGTAACATAATGGGTTTTAATTTCTCATGTCATTATCAACATTCTAGTGAGGTGAGGAGAATGAGGACTGAGCCGGCGAGCCCTGAATAAAGGATGATGGAGTAATAATTCTGTATTGAATCATGTAGAAAAGTTCACTTTACTAAATAGCGTTCAATACAATTTATTAGTACCAGTGAAGTAGTCTATGCTGGAGACTGTCTTTTCCATTGTACACAACAATGAAGAAGATTTTAGTTTTTTTACAAATGCTGAATAAATGGACAGGAGAGTCAGAGTATAATGATTTTATTCCGTCAAAAATGTTCCTCACAAAAATTCCACACGTTCTTTTCAATTGAGCTGTGACTTTGGCTACAAATCTCTATATGATAAGGGTGAGACTAACGCAGTCCATTTTACAATGGGGTAAACATTAGTGTATATGGATGCAGTGGAAGTGGAGTAACAATAATAATATATTTTGTTTATGTACATCATAGTTTGCTCTCGAGACTAAGTTCACATTTTCAGTTACGTAGTTTATTCGTTTGGAGGCACACAGCCTCTGTACGAATTAGTGTACGTAGTTATAATATAATCTGTATCTATAACATAATAGGTAATGTCAGCTCTGAATGTTATTAGACTTCTTTTTATTAGACACACTGTATCTTCTTACAATCTACAGCTAATACAATAATTATTAATTTATATAGTACTTTTTTACATTTCATCCAAATTTTAGACTCCCGATCTTTTATTCAATTTGACATTTCCGATTAAAATTCGAATTGTTTATTATCTATATCTTTCGAAGTTTTACTACTTACTACTACGCTGCGTATTCTTCTCTTGTTGGGACTCTCTTGTATTTTTTCCTTTTTGCACTCACTATATAGCAGGTCGATGCAGTACAGTTTCAGTAGTTTAGATATCGTTAAGCGTGTCCTTGATTATGTACAGGGATACATTTCCATTAATTATTTCAAAATTATTATATCATTATGCATTTTATTCGACAAAATACTATGTAATACCCGACTTGTCTATGAATACACATCAGACGTACTGTCTTAAAGTAAATTTTAATAGTTGGTACGCAGTACTATTATCTTATTGTTAGACTTTTTCATTTAGGTACGTATTACAACTATCAAGCACACTATAGACAATCATCATTTATATAGATAGTTACGCAATGCTGCTTATTTGGGTGCTTTTCATCTCACTCCTAAAATCATTCATATTCAAAAACCAGAAAAAACAAAACCACTAAATCAGATTGCAAAATATAAGTCACAAATTGTTAAAACTGTAATAGCTGTATACTTGTAGTTTATTAGTAAAGTGCTGCAAAACTGCAAATAATAATATAATATGGCAGAAGAGTAAAGAATTGCTTAGTGAAGAACATACATACCTTTAAATCGGACACAGCAGTAGTCACATTCGTATCATATTAGTCATTCAAGTCATTTCATATTTCATACACATTGAATTGTTAATATTAATTAGTAGTAAGTACCATTATAATGAGTTTACTGTACATCAGACGACTTAGCTCACTCACAACGCCACAATATCTGTCATAATATATGTAATTAGGGAGAGGGTGTAAGTTACTACAACAGATCTAAGACAGTACAGTACTAATAATTATTAAGGATCTCATCTCATGTCTCATACTCGTCATCTCATATAAATATTGGC
Organism: Tomocerus nigrus; assembly: GCA_019776505.1. NCBI lineage: Eukaryota > Metazoa > Arthropoda > Collembola > Entomobryomorpha > Tomoceridae > Tomocerus > Tomocerus nigrus. The sequence continues at coordinate 32,026 of JABASI010000408.1, read as the reverse complement.
AATATGAATATTTTCGTGTTGAAAAGTAATTTTATTTTGCCAATTTTACCGAATGATTCTACAGGAAATAAAAGAAAATCCATCCATATAAATTGACATCTTTTTGTATATAATAAATGTTGGTCTCACCAGTTTCTACATACACAATGATTACTATACTACTGTATCAATGAGCTTATTTACTTAGTTTAGTCATCTAGTAATTACAGAAAACCTATTTGATTACCTCTGTATAAGTAGTACTAATTACATCTGTATTTTAAGTATTTTGTAAATCATATTATTTTACAGAAATCCTCTGCAGAAGTATAAGTACTGATATTCCTACGTATGTAAGTATCATGTTTTAACAATGAAAATATTATTAACAGTCTATCACTTCCATTCTAAAAGATTTCAAGGGCGCCATACGAAGAGGCTCCATCAGATCATCACTTGCTTCTTCGGGCAAAATATCACCTCTGTACTCAGCTACCTGGGCAAAAATACAGTTAGTTAACCCTTTTAGCAGTCGTTCAAGATATAGACAACACCGAGAAAGAAAGAGAGCCGCATTCGCGAGGATCTTTTAGTTTCTGTTAAAAAAAAATTGGATTCAAATCAAAGAAAACGTGAGATTCTCAGAGGCAATGATATACTTTGTCATTCTTTACACATCAATTATTAATTAGCAAACTTAAAGGGGTACGATATACATCCAGCCATATTTGTCAGCAACAATCGCACTGATGTGCAATCACCATACTCTTCATTCGATACAATGTACAGGGTTTCATTTTTCATACACTTTAAGTTTACAGAGGCAGGGGTACAGTTTAGTGTAGCCAGCAATGGCAATTTAAATAAGTGTCCAGGTAGCATTCTTTGTACGAAGTAAGTATATTTAAATTAAGGTGTACTATATATACCAGTTATATACCGTTTGAAGTGCATTTCCACAAACAGATTCTACTTACAGTTAGCACAACTCCAAAATATCGTCCAACACGTTGAGGAAAAATTATTATGCAGAGTATACATATATATAGGGCAGGTAAAGCAGCGTATATGAAATTTGTAATAGTGAAAGATGAGGTACATCTAAAAGAATGGAAGAGACAAACTAAAGGGTCTAAGTAGAGCAGTTGCAAGAGCTTTTACCTCTCACCATTACTTAAATAAGAATTTGTACACAAAAATCGAAGCAAATACACAAACACTCTACCGGTACACCCAACACTGGCGTATTTTGGGATGTTTTCGCATTATCAACCAAATATACCTAAAAGGCAGTTTTTAAAAGTGTGACATAACAAATGGGTGATTAGGGTGTGCATAGGGAAAAGACATGGATTACAATGCACACACAACAAACATTATAGAATTATTACAAAAGTTGAAAACACACTTAAGAGTAGATGTAGTAGAGTTGCGAAACAGTTGAAATCTAAGTAGCAGCAGTTGAAGGTATACTTCGTCAGTGTCAGTAGCAATTGTAGTAGTATTTATTAGTAAAGTAAGTAAGGGAACCTTTTACATTCGAGCATTTTACATGATCCGACATTTAGAATTGGAGGACTGAAACAAATAGATATAAATAAAACCAGTTTTAAGTACAGAATCTCAACCCGATAGCATTTCATGTTATTCACACATCATCAATATAACACAGCACTGTAAAAAGATTCATTACCAACTTGTCGAGAGTAAAGAATCAATTCGGAAGCAGACTTATCTTTATAAAGTACACACTAAATATTCGTAACTTTGAAAAGCTTTGTAACTAATGCGTTATCATAAGGGTTTTAAAGTATTTTATTTAACCATTCACGTATTACTGTCAATTATTACCCAAATGTATATGATAGTAATGAAAATACACAAAACTAGGGATAGAAATTATTATTCGGAGAAAGTAAATGGCAATATTGGTCCAATACAACAAATATTTAGATACAAAATGAAAAAATAGTAAATAATAATTATATAAGTACTTTCACTCTGATTGAAAAGGATGTTCAGGAGCAAGGTAAAGAAAATTTGACGTTCGACAGTCATGTCTCATAAATGCAATAGTTACACTACTAAAGCAGTCAAATCATCAAAGATGTATGTAATTAATTGGAAATACATGAAGATGTAAAATACAAGCAAATGCTACAACGCGTACGTACTTGTTATATTTTTTCATGAATTAAAACTTTAAAACCCACAAAACCATTGCATATTTTATATCTGTGATTAAATACACGTATCAATTTCACTCTCAAATTATTATCTTCAATTTGTATCAAGGATACAATATTGGGCATGGGCCATGGGTTATACGGTTATACCTGCATTAGATGTAGGCGTGTATTATTCGGACAAGTATTACACAGACGGAGACTTGCGATGCGATACTTTTTATGTATACGTAAGTAGATTATACTCTATCATGCACTTGTACTTAGTACATACTCTTAACATTATATCTTACATATATTGTCTCATAATATGCGTCATCATATATGTACATAAATGTAAGTAATGGTTAAGTATACTTTATTTTTAGTTCAAAATTTAATCCCACACAATTACTTGTAGTTTACTTACTTGCAGCAAAAACAGCCTAATTTTATATGTTTAATAAATTATTAGTATATAGTAGTATTCACTAATACTACTCTAATCTATATTCAAACTCAATGATTATTAGAATACCTATATATGTAATATTAAATTCTATATGCTAGGTAAATACTTTAGTTATACTACTTAAGATTAGTTTTCTAGTCAAATTCACTCAGTTTAAAACCATTTTCTGAACCATGGTCGATCCTCGGCTCCAAATCTCACCTCGTAATCTTCCATCATCGGTCTTGTTGAAGCTGCCGTGTCAATTCTTCGCATTGTCGTTGATGTACTTCGAGGGCGACCGCTTGGGCCGAGTATATTGAATACATTCATCAGCCAAACCACAAGAATGGGCATTACTCCTAAAATAACTAGGAATAGTGCAATTCCCATTGTCCAGCCTGGGAAGTGAAGGCTTACAGTCTCTCCCTGAAATATGCAAAAAATATTTTCATGAGATACTTCAGGTACTTTGTGACTGAAAACCCACATGAAAATGAATTATGAAATTACGGTTTCAGCGTCCCACGCGGAGTAGGTCGGACTACTTTGGATTTTATTGTACAACGATCCAGCCAAGAGTAAAACTAATGTAATCGGACCGATAAATCGCCACGTGAGCTGCCAATACCAGCCCGGGTAGTATCCTGTCATGTACTCTATATCTGCTGAAAATCTGCAAGGAGAGATACAATTTTCAATTATTGCATTCTCTATCTTTTCTTCTAAGAGGAAAACGGATGGTAACATACTGATATGGAATAAATGTTCTAACGAATACCTTTTGTGTCCATAAATGTACATTACTGAAACTGTTTCCATTAAAGCAATGATGACAAGTCCCGTCGTGCTTGCATAACCATCAAAAAGAGACACCCAATATTCTCCTGCTCCAGTTACAAAAATCAGTCCTCCAAGAAGCGACACCAAACAAACTCCAGCTGAAAAGAAATGAATTATTTTCAGATGTGGCCAGAAACATCAAAGGCACTTTCAAACAAGCAATTAAAACTGAACTGCCTTCTCATACTAATTTACCCATATAGCTACATAGATTGTTATAAATCATTAAATATGCATATTATTATAATGGAAGTCTCATGATAGTCAGCCATGACGTCACGGCCTGAGTTCTTAATTTTCTGTAGGTATTTATAATTTCCGGAGAAAGAAGAAAGTCATTGAACCACATACGTAAAAGTTACAAATTACACTCCAGAAACAAAACTTTAATTAACGCCGCAACCGAAAATCGGATGTTAGTAGTAGTGGTTTCTGGTTTAGCGGGTCTACATCATTCTAATCAAAAAACTTTTATCGATATACTTTACGGTGCCCACAAATAGAAAGCTTAGGGCTTCCATGCTGTGACTAGATAGATCTATTGGCTTTATTTAATGCAAAATGACCTGTCAAAATCTCCTTCCTGACATGGCTCAAGCATGATGCCTCGAATACAGTGTTGACAACTCCTTCCATGGTTCCGATTTGAGATCCCAATCCAAGAGCGAGGAGCATCAAGAAGAAAATAATGGACCAGAATGGTGCACCCGGTAATTCAACGATGGCTTGAGTGAAAACCACAAAAGCCAAACCAGTTCCTGCAGCAGCCGAGTCCAATTCCTCTTTTAAACTGCAACTTTTGAATACTGTCCCGTTAAAGTTCCCGTCCGGAAAAGTCTCTTTCATGAAATTGTCATATGCTTGATCCGTAATGTTTTCCGGGTTAGGCCAAATTGTGTGGTTCATGGCTGACATTTCCACCCTATTACTGTAAAATTGCACAGAAAGATTAGCATTGAAAAACCTAATTTTTCAGTTCGATATCTCTTTTCATTGCATTTTGCTCTTACTATATATTCATAAATATCACATTATTTATTACCAGGTACGCAAGGACTAGTAATGAACACATTATATGTCGCAGCAGCAGTTTTCGCTGAAAAGAAGAAGCAACTTGGAACTTGGGAATGTTTATTTAGCAGCTGCTAGCGTACGTGCCAATGCGCAATGATTGTTTACTTGTTATATTAGCATTAACAAGTAAAGGATTAACAAACTATATTTACACAGGTAGGTGAGACACTCTACGCTACCTTCCAAATTCGTTTTCATTTCAAACTATGTTTCCTCCAGGGAATGTGGCACACATAAATGTGTGTTATAAAAGTGTAGCAGAGAAAAAGAATTCGCTGACATTCGCTAATTAGTATATTTACCCACAAAGTACCTACCAATAATTACGATTGCACTTATAATGAACTCTTAATATGTCCGAGTAAATAAATATTTATATTTTGTGTTTCTTATATGCGACAACTGAGAAAGATATGGAACATCATTATCTTGTGACATAAGAAAACTATATCAGCAATAGTATGAGTAGGTAACAGTGAAAAATAATGATTGGTTGTGGATGTGGGATTTCTAATGCATGATGCAATCACCATACTATACCTATGAATGATATGGTTTGGCTTGCTATATTATTATAAGTAAATTATAGATACTTGTACTTAAAAGAGTATTATACAAACATGCTAATTATAGTACAAATTCAACGAAGTGGCCTTCACATACCTACGTAATGTTTATATAGCACCTGAGAACGTTTTCGATGTTTTGCTATATTTTTAGCTTGAACTATCCTAAACTGATCGAAACTGTAGCAGTCAATGAAATAGTCTAATTAGCAATGAATAAATTTTTGTCAAAGTAAATTAGTATACTATTGTTAATTCTAATGCAATGTGCAACATCATTGTTAATTTGAGGCGTGTGATACCAATCAGGCGAAAATTCGAAAGTCATTAACACTTTGAGGTTAAATAAGTCAAGTAGGGGCCAGAAACGTATAAGAAAGATGGGCTGACATTTTGGTCCTGAAATGGTGTATATTATTGGAGTAATATGTAAACTGGTGATGTGCAATTGCATCCACTGTTAGGAAAGCGTCAAAATATTAGCAATGCACTTTAATGCCTTTCCTTCACACTAATTTTTGGAGTTAATTGAAATTAACTCCAACACGACAGAATGTCATATTGAGTTACAAAACAAAACTAGATCAAAGTGCATTGCCACATGGGACTTGCTACATAAATAAATTAATAATATGCTAAGTAGATATCAACTCTAAATATGAGTGGGATACAATTTTTGTCTTGAGTTGAAAGATATGGCTTACTGGGCAATGCAACGGTGATGGATTGCAGTCGCTTTGAATCCCAGAACTGAAAAGATGACAACGGATGCGTACATGGCTGTGGCTGCATTTGTAATGGTAATAAAAATGACATCTTGCACACAATTGTTTCTCGGTTTGTTGTAAGATCCAAACGCAATCAACGATCCGAATGCCAAGCCGAACGAATAGAATACTTGGGTTGCAGCGTCCATCCACACATTCAAATCAAGCAGCTTTTCCATCTTTAATTTACATATAAAATTTTAGATCCGTTTCTGGGGTTAAATAAGATGAACGAAAGTTTGTTACAATTTTAGTACCTACCTTCGGAGTGTACATGTGAAGTAAACCTGCACCTGCACCTTCAAGTGATATTCCTCTAATGAAGAAAATGGTCAATACCACGTATGGAAAACCAGCGGTGAAATATACGGCCTATAAACACAATATTATTAATAAACACTTATTTTTACCTGACTAAATACTATTAGCATCTTTTTAGTGATCATTTTAGGTCACCTTTCCAGCAGATTTAACACCTCGCATGATGATAAAATAGACGACAACCCATGCCAATACAAGACAGAGTAGCATCCACCATTTAATGTTTCCAGTTTCCTCTATTGAAGGAGAAATATCAAGGGCTTTTCTGTACCAATAATACGCTGTTTCTGAAGACTTTTCACATTCTGGAACGATGATGTCTGTGCCATTTACCTTCTCCGTCGGACATGAAGCCCACGGAAGTGGATTCTGTAATTTTCATGTTTTCAATCAATTTAATGCACATATTTCTCATTCATTTACTTTCTCATTATTCCTTGAAATGGTAAAGTGTTACGTATGTTATAGCTTTATGGGATATCTTCTTAATATTTTATATGAACATATGTGAATTTCCTAAACCTATTTAGGAAAAAAGGAATTCAGCGTAGTTAAGAAATATACCCAACATTAAAATTTTATGAAGATACCTAGGAAGGAGTATCCGTGGGAGTAGAAAATTACTTATTTACAATTCACCTTATTCGACGGCAAACGGAGAATATTAACATCAATAATAATGTAACATTCTGCTAATTAGTCGTATTAGCTTTAGTTTACTTTCCTTCTAAAACTGCTTCAAGACAATCGCCCAGTACGATGTGAGATCTTGAAATAGCTAATTATTCATGTACACATGAGACATACTTAGTCTTTAATGGACACTTAAGAACAATGGGATTTTCCGCACTTTGCAGCATGAAGTATGAATCATAACAGTCATATAAATATTCATTATTAAAATGATGCTCTTTTTGTTAAACACTTTTCCGTACGAAAATTTGTTCTTGTTCCTAGTTCTAATCTAATGGCAATAACGCTAATGGTACACAGAGAGTACACACTCCTGATGTAACTCTTAGAAAGTGTACTGTATACACTATCTAATAAGAACTCTAAAACTCGATGTATGACAGATCATCATTATTATGTGACTTTATCATCTTTATAACTATAATAGTATTTTCATACAACGTACTATGCAACGAGGACCTTGTAATTTTGCGTCTTTTACAACCAATAAATTTCAATCTCTTACAGTTTCAAAACACAGGTAGTGCGTTATTAAAAAAACTATCTACAGGCAAACAGGAATAGAACACTTATAACAAGAAATACTTATAAGAACGTCGTATTTGAATAGAACTAATTTATTCTACGAAATTTTAGTATACGGATATATTTAGCTGTGTAGGTGGGCGAATACTGTCATTACTTACGTAATTAGGAATTAATTTGAACAACGATGTCTGGAGTCTACACACATATTTAGGCTTTTTATTATTTGATTTTTCTTTTAAGTTCGCGAAGCATGTGAAAACGGTGCTTGAGTCAACATGGATGAGGTAAGTATGAATTTTGTCAAGACTCACGGAGTCGCAGTTGGGAGTTGTGACTTGTGACTTATATAGGACTTATCAAATCATGACGTACGAATGTTATATGAAATTTTCTCACTTCTATAGGTACATGCCCACATACATGCCTACATATTTACATAATAACAGACGATACAGCATTGGGAAAAGGCTACAATCCTGAGGGATGGTTAATATTTTGTTCAAACTACTGTTTTACTTAGAGACATACTTAGTCGGACCACACCACTGACACAGAAATGATTTTTTACCTGAAATGAGTTGAAGAGGAAAAAGAAGCACCAGGTTATGATGACATTGTAATAGAGACCGACAAGGAAGGCGACGATTGTACTGGCGATTCCGATTCCACCGATCGAGGGATGAATCATGTTCCATGCTCCTAGGGACCCTTGTCTGAGTCGCTGTCCAATCCCAAGCTCTATTAGAAGGAGAGGGGCACCCTCCAATATTATCATTATCAGGAAAGGAATCAAGAACGCTCCTGAAAACAGAAAGACAGTTTTTTAAATTTAAATTATGGTTTCTCAGCGCTTAGTAAACAACCTTAGCAATACAGTTATACAAAAGGCTATAAAATTGATTTATGACTCCGGGCCGAATTTCTTAGTTGTATTGCCCCAAACACAAATGGGTAGTTTGTAATGCAGAGAGTAGAAGCATATTTTCATTTGGGTATGCTTTTTATAGTTTGTAAAAAAGAGCATTAGTGATGCTGCTGATGATGGTCCATTTCAAAATAATATTTTTGCTTAAGACTCTACCTAGTGAATATAATTTAGATAAAAACGGATTTAGCTCAAAGCAAAGTAGGAGAAAACTTCGATCATAGCAGTGCTATTCAATTAGCAGTTCTTAACTTCAGAAATTAACATCTTGCAGGATATAAAGTGTCTCCGGGTTTAATAGCTCTCTTTTATTACTAAAATTGAACTGTTGAAGACTTAAAAGCAGTAACAATTCTGACTCTAATTATAGTCCGTGAAAGAAAAGCAACATTCGATTCAACTTCAAAGAAGTCGAATACAATGATACCAGAAAAGTTATAGTATTTAGCCACCATTTCAGTGGAGCGGCATACATGAGAAATGTTTGCCAATTTTTCATACATCTCACTTGTGAATTTAATAGATACATATTTAACAGCACATAACAATTTTGCATTAGAATTAAAACTGCATGTACAACTTCATGGTCATGTCATAGTCAAGAATTGTATCTCCATGAATATTTATAGACTTTAATGAATTATATGTGTGTAACCAAGATTCGGGAGTAAATACGGGGCAAACACCAGTCACCATCAAATACACCATGTGTACAAACAGTAAAAAAGATAGTAAAAGTATACCCTCCAATATATTTCTATAGCTCTTGGTAAAAGTGACATATTTCAATCCATAGAGGCTCTGCTTGCTATATTTTAGTTGTGTATCATTCATGAGTGAGACTAATGTGTAAGGTAGACAGTTCAGCACTACATATAGATATTCTTTAGTTGCTAGTTACAAAAGGTGAAGCATGAAATCCAAAGTTTTACGCTTGCAACTGCAACTAATAAAAATATGTCCCTTTTGACAGTATTTGGTACTGCTACGATGTCAAAGGTTTAAAAAGCATCGTCACCACATGAAATCACTATAACTATTGTGTTACGGATTACGTGCAAAGTTCATAGCAAGTGCATAGCGTGAAAATGAGAAAGGAAGATCAAGAGAAATCTTATCTCTGCTCATAAATACAAGGGAAACCGAAGAGAATTGAAAATATTTATGAAATCCACGTGCACTACATAAATAATAAGTTGGTCCATGTACTGTACATAATTTACAAGTTCTCTTTGACCATGAGAAAACAGATAGGGGGATTTAGTTAAAATTTTATGAATTGTAAAATAACATGACTTCATGCAGCCTTCACTTATTATAAGTACCCCACCCCACCATATCAGTAATACTTTGTATTCATAAATATTTTTGCAATTCCATAGTCTCCATCGCCCATTTCTACTACATTATCAACTAAAATTCTTTCCAGTAATACTTAAGTTGACAACGTTCCAAAACTACTGACTGACACTGTACACTGTTTTGATTTATGGTTTAGAGCCTCAAGGATAAATACAGCAAAAACTTTCCTAAAAGGTTTTGGCAGTGTTTTTGACTGTGACAAACTGACATTACTCCTCGTTCCATTTTCTGGACTGCTTCATTTTAGCTTATAGTTAGTGGGACTGAAATCATATGGGCATAAAATAGTAAATACCTAGATTATGATTTCCAGATGTACACTATTACAACAATTTAGATGTGAATAAGCGGATTAGATAACACGGAAAGGTACTTACATACCTAAAGAAAGTAAGGCACCTACCTATAATATGTGACATACTTAATACAAAGCAAAGACATGATAAAAAGTTTAGCCTCAACTACCATTTAGCTTTATGTACAACCAACTTGACATTTAATGGTTTCGTCTTTCACTTCAAACGAATTGCAAACTTTCCCCGTAATAATGTGTGCACTTATTACACGTACTGATGTGGAAATTCATTGTAGAGTGTTTTTCATGTCATTGTCTGTTATCTGTTTAATTTACCTACATCATTTTACGTTGCCACATTCCATAATAAATTCTAATAATTATTTTATGATCTAGGCATGATGCCCTGTCAAGGGGGCCCATATTTTATTTGAAAATTGTAATTCATACCAACAATAATTAATCTTATGTGATTTAATAAATCATTTTATTTCATGTAGGTGTTTTCTGCTGCGAATTGCTGCGATTCAGTTTCAATCTTTGATTCAGTTTATTCAATTATGCTACAAAGTAGTATTTATTTACCTAGATGATAATGATTATTTCTGTTCCTTCCAAGTGGGTACGAATTTTTTCTGGCAGAATCACAAATGCTAAGTAGGTGCTTATAATCATAAAATAAAACTATAAGCACTAAACGTTAAAAGCATCGAACATCATTATTAAAACTTGACATCAATTTTTTGTTAGTTTATTCAGTTGTAGTATTCAGTAGGTAACGTACTACTAAAAATTAGTAGTAGGAAATCAGTCTTGTAGCATAAGTCATAATAAATACTAATTACTATGATATCAACTAATAATATATTGGAAATCAATACTTTCTTCTGTATTCTCTTATTATATGTAGAAGTATGCATTAAAAATGTTGGCTTTAGTGCAAGTGCAAGTGTAAATATTTCGTCCTTTACAGTACTTGCAGATATTTGTTTGAAGCAAGTATTGATAATGGTAAAGTGGTACTACTGCAGTTCAATAGTAGCGATGGCTTAGACTCTAATTGTGAAATTCAATGCAGTGCATTCAGCTGAACTGGACGAACGCCAAAAGCTAAACTGCAGACGTCAGTGTAAACTTACAAGAAGTTAGTCAAAGCGGTGATAGGACTAAAACAGCAATGGGAAAATAGCAATGGTGATGGTATGAATGATGATGAGGTGGTTATAGTGCGGCTGTGAAATAATTGTTATGCTCTACTAAGCTTTTAGCAGCCTAGTCCATTGAACAAAATTACCAGCACCATCATCATCGCTATCTAACAGACCCATAGGTTATTTAAAAGCTATAGGATTAGGCACAAAAGTTTCCTTTACAATTTGTCTGCTGCCATGACTTGTGGTCTATTGTGCATAAGCCTTCACATAGTTAGATGAAACCTATTTAGAACCAATTAGATGAAAGTAATTAGTAATTTAGGCCTTTGATTTACTATCAACGGCTCCAATGACATAAAACTTTTATCATAGCACATTGTAAGTTTATATTTTATATAGCATACAGACTAAAAATGAATACCTAGAAGAATGAATACTAAGAATGAAAAATAACAATGAATGCTAAGAATGAATACTGAGAATGAATAACTAATTTTTTCCCTACATGGTAAAACATTTTTAAAAAATTGATAATATATATCTGGTAGTACCTTACAATTGTAATCTACATACATCAAGGAAGGAAATTTACGTAAAAGTTGCTGTTTTTCCTGCTCTAGCATTTCTGTCAATTATAATGCGTAAATCTTGCAATGTATTGCCTATTGTTTTACAAGAAGAGACATTTGAGCTAAAAATGTAACATGCAATATTTACAATTAATCTGCACTATTTTTTCACAATGCATCTATATTTAAATTTTATGCAGAGTTAATTGTAATTCCACCGAATATTGCATATAGACGTGTATTGTAACGTAGTATTATGTAAGTATGCCTGTTATACAGAAAATCAACTCGAAGCCCGAGATCGGACAGCACCCGCCACTGTATCAACATCCTTAAGGTGCAAAGGATTATGTTGTTATTAGTATTGCTATTATGTGGTAGAACTACAGCATGTGGATTCCGACATGAGTACAGATATGTATATACCTAGTACAGTGTAGCAGTCATCTTATATCCTCAAAAACTGTAAATAATTAAATAGGAGTGAATACAAGTTCACAAACCTAAGCTAAGTTATAATAAATGTGTCTGTGCAATCGTATAATGTAAGTAGGCATGCCATTTAAATGTTGAGATATCACAGACAAGTCAAAATCGTAGTTAAATCCTCACAAATGCGTATTGGCATTTCGCAATGAATAACTGATCGAAAAGGATTTGAAGACACGCATAGACAAATAGTAGGGACATTATCTGGTCCTGATGGCGCCTTTAAAATGTAACATATTGATAGCAGTGATCATTTCTGGTCAGGTTTACTATAACCACTAAATGGTTAGCCGCAAGGGAAAAATTTGTGATTCCGTGAAACCGAATAGCTATAACTACAATGATAAATTACGTCGTAGCCGTTGAGACTGCTGTCTACAGCCTACAAACTATATTTAGGGTTGCTATTTATTTATTCCTCAGTTGGCATGCCTTGACTATTTATTTATGATCTTTTCCTCTCAAAGGTATGGCAAGCATTAGTCCAATAAAAGTTATTAGAATGTACAGCAGTAGTCTTTTAGTAAGTAAAAATTGGCTACTTGATAAAATTGCATTTACTTTTATATACTTAGCATACATGCCAAATAATGTCCTTCTGCGTTGTGTCTTTATTCTGTGTTTTTGCAAGTACCAACCATATGAGTATGCACACATACTTTCCTGTTCGCTTTCAGAAAGGACATTTTCAATAACAATGGGAAGAATTCTGTTCCCTCGCGTTGCGACTCAGAAATTTTTCAATATAAAATGTAGATTGACACACAGCTTATTCTTGTGAGCATTCGAACTCTTACTATGACCGATTGTCTTCAACCTGAATCTACTGAAAGCTAAAGGCCCTTTCTAAGTTCTAAGCTTTTCATGTGCAACGCATACCTACTAGAGAAATTGATTGATTGAATTGGAACCAAATAACGATTTAACCATAGAGCAGGAAAAAATATCGAAAATCTTTATGTGCCATTCATACGTCCTCTTTGTCGAGTATATTTTTATAGTAGGTACATACAGTATAACTGTATACATAGTATATAAGTTATATAGTTTTGCACTCTTTGCACCTAACGCCAATAATGTGTAGCCTACATGCTAAATACCAATGAATAAGGATATTGTGGTCTAATTCATTTTTAGATAAAACTAAGGATATCTAGAAACAAATTGGGCATCTAAACAAAAGCATGTGTATAAGTCTAATAATTTATAAGTATATGTATAAATCGTAGAAATCTTATAAACATACATAGTTAGTTATAAGTTATAACATAATTAAAATAGTGTGCTTGCTTGTAAGTATTTTCTCACAACTGCTAGTCGGACTTCGGACATCCGGTTTAGACGCTTTGGGATCAAGAACTTTGCAAACATTTTAGGAATGCAAAATATTGGAGCTTAAATTAAATGGCATTTGCTAAAACGTGTTAGCACTAGTTACACATCAATGTACATGTTGGCTTTATTTCTCTATCCTTCTACTCCTACTCAACAACTCAACCGTCTAATGCATGAATAACGCAACGGCTCGCCCCCGTTGAACAATGTGATTTGTATATCTTTCACCTACTTTGAAATGCATTAGCCCAGTACAGATTGCCTACTAAGAATTTCATCTAGGATTTATTTATAAATTAGATTATCTCATCGCATCGCAATGAAATCTCTGCACTGCCTTCATTTTTCTTGGGAGTGGAAAAATATCTGTTGTTGATATACAAAAAGTCTTTGATTTATTCCTTCACACTGAATTGTGAGAATATTTGTATTTATTTTTGATTCTGAAGTGTTTTCATTACTGTGTCGATGTACATAAATTGTAAATATTTCATAGGATCTTAAGACCAAGAGCCTACTACTCCCCTTTTCCTAAATTCAGCAGAATTTCAACATTATTGCCGACAAAAGGCAGCTAGAATATTTGATATTACTCAATTGTGTAGGTCTGTCAACATTATATATCAAATTATTTATGTACTTGTTTCTTGTTTTGTAAGGAAAACAGCAAATAATAGACACCAATAATTATCGTTAGGCACGTTTATAATTAATGGGGCAAAGAGTGTCTAAAAGTTATGTAAGCTTTCTAATACAAGGTCAACACTCGTTGTTTCACTGAATTTTTGTTTCGGAAATATTGGGAAGAATACTTTCCTGACATTTACATCTGCTTTTACATATTGTTGCTAACCATAGCGTTCTTTTTTCGGAGTTACATTGTTTTAATTTTCAGTACTAACTACTCGATGCTAATAATTCTACATGATTTTGCCATTATAAACTCTTATATTATGCATTGGGTTGGCAATGGTATTAGGTGTATAGACCTATAAGTTATACATAATATGCTAAATAGTATATCCATTGGTTATTCCTTTCAACGAACTGTTATACTGTTACGTAACGTAATGAATTGCTAATTAATATGATCATTAGTAAAGTAGATAACACCGGCACACAGAACGAAAGCGAGAGCAATTAATTTCCGACCAATGCTACAAGATACAGTAGTTAGTTTTTCGAACAGGTAATTAGTTACATTGTAATTATTATTAAACTTTGTGCTGTTGACTATTGAAGCATTATTGCAAAGTAAAAGGGGATTGACGCACATAGTTGAAAATCGATTAGGGCAACGATGCAATATTTTACGTTGATTTTTTCATGGAATATAATGCGAGATTTCGTTGATTCTGCTGACAAAGCCACAAGACAGGAATGGAATTTTCCTCGACCGACTTAGATTTTCGCTTAGCGAGGCAAATGTGTTTTTATATAATTTTTTCCTGTGATGGAAGCATTTTTCCCCAACCAAACTAGAAAGTGTAGGAGAACAAAGCTAAGTCAATATGTACAGAAAATAACAACGTAATATTCGAGAATAAGATGAAACTAATATAAGAAGTGTATGCGGAGGTATATATTTCGTTCGTTTACTAGTTACTTATAGGAGGAACATGAGAAGCGCACGTGGCCGTGGCTCTGGCTGGCCTAAGACCAACCCTGATTGCTAAAAACAAAACAATCAAGTGTCACAAACTAAAAGCGACGGCATGTAAAACTAGTCAACTGAACACAAGTTAAAACACTACCGTTTCTTCCAATTCGGAGGCATCCGATGCAAAATTCTATCGTTATGCACATGAAAGGCAAATGAGCGGTTTATTGTTGACCATGTTTTTGCTTAGAGACTGTTTAACCCATCGAATGAAAAATGAAGCCAAAGGAAGCCCATCCTTATTTTCTTTCGATCGCGAGCTGATTAAATGTTCATAAAAATAAGTAGAAACATTTTAGCAATGCACTTTAATAAACAAATAAGAAATTCCGTCATCTTCATGCACGTCACAGCGTCACAGGGATACAACACCTACCAACCAACCTACGTATTCCCGCAATATTAATATGATTCCGAAAGTTTTTGCTTCAATGGTTACGGCTTCCATGAAAATTCTGTGCTAAATATCTGAACACTGTCTGTAGACATGTTTTTGTGTCGTGTAATTAGCAACGACTTGCCTGCCTTTGACTTTTGTAACCTGACCTGAGTTTTTCTTTTCTTCAAATGAAATTTCTAGATACACACGTAAGGATATCAAGTCGAATTAAGTCGCGCAACTCAATGATTGTTAGTTTTAGCCATCCATGAGAAAACTTTTTGCAGGATTTAAAGACACTTTTAAAGGAAGTTCTATTACGTACCTAGTTTGGTTTCCTACGCTCTTCATTCTACAACTTTGCTCTTTTTTATCGTTGTACCAAGCCGTGTCACATAAAGACCTACAGATAAGTAGATAAGTAGAGAAAGTGTCCTCATGCCTTCTCACGTCTGCACGACAGAATATGCAAGTCAATGCAACGAAATATCCACTGTGTGTGGAAACCCACCAGATAAAAATTCATTTGCTAAAAATAGTCCTACTACTCTTCAACTCCAATTCCATTTCGCTCTTCGGAGATATACTCTTTTCATGAAGCTTGTTTTTGCTAGGCCATTTTATTCTACATCCCTATCATTCCCATGCGTATACATAACTAAAAGGAATAACTGTCTCCACCATGTACTCGCAGCTACCTACCCTAGTACACTGATAAATACAACTGTAGAAATCCCAAAGATTCTTTAAAAAATTGTGCATAAGGCAAAGTTCGGGGAATAACAAGCTCTCAGTATACTTAATGCTTACGTTTTGTTATCCATAGACCTCATGCCATGCAATGGAAGTAGATTAGACTTGGCTACGGTATCACAATACTATTGCCATCACACGTACGTATCATGATTCCATTCAAAACACATGGTGTGCTTTAGAATCTCGCTTCAGAGAAAGTGTCTCTGTCAGCCTTCAAAAACCACAGAAATCCAGATATCTAAATGTCACTGCAGATATAAAAGCGAAAAAATAAAACTTTAGACGAGATGTAGCTATTCTCGCAAACACAAGATTAACCAACTTACTGACGTACGTTTTATTGCAATGAATGTTGATTTAAAAATTAATTACCCTGTACTCTCATCAATACTAAACATGTGCTTCTTACAAATATATGGACGCAAATTGTTCTGCATACTGTCAGAAGCAACATTCTTTATGATCATCATCTTACAAACATATTTTGACTTCCATTTTCCACAAGATCAAACTTTCGTCAACTAGAAAAGATACTACAGTTTTTCGTGCCATTATTTATTTAGGGAAAGATAAGCCACAGTCCAATACAACACAAAAGGTTCCGTTTTGCTTTGTAGATATTGCGATTTTGATTAATATTTTTAATTAAATGAAAATGATAAAAGTAATTGCTATTTCTCCTACCGCTTTACATAGTGTATCAAAATGTGTATTCCTCGCACCTATACCTATATACCTACAGTACAATCGACACCGGGATCTCTTTCAATGTCTACATGAAATATTGTTTGCAGAGATTTGGACATTTACCTACCATAATATATGGTTTTATCTGATTTGCAAACTAATTCTGTTTTGACCTAATTTTAAGATTTTCCGTAAGAAGCAGCTTGTAAATCTGTCCATATTCTATTGGATGTTTCTCTCCTGCCAAAAGTAAGTATTTTGCCTTGAGTATTGTGTAGAAAAGGACGTGCATTGTATTTTAATTGTACTTTAGATCTATTGCTATCCTTTTAGGTTGCCTTTTAAGCGTACTACAGAAAACTTGAAAAGAGATTTTTGAAAAAAGGGAAGTAAGGCAGCAACAAAGGAAAACTTTATTGAAGAGCACACAGGTATTAGTTTTCTATGCAGAATGTTGTATGGAAGAAAGTGACTTATGTTCTGTGTCCTCGCTTTGATGTGTTATTGCCCTATACATAAATACTCGTATTTTGTTATTAAACTCACAAAGATTAAGTTTGTCATGGACGAGCACGCGCTCACTAGTTTTTTGCTACATAAATTGCAGGTTTAATGTATTTAATTCTTTTTTCTGTGATTGCAGCAGCCGGTGGGTTGACAAAGATATTATTAGATCAGCAGAAACCTGCAGAAAATATTTCGTATTTCTAGAATTGCTTCATTCTTCTGAGGGTATTTCTAAAGATCGACATCGACCTGCATTTGCAACAACAGGAATAAAATTGACAATGAAACACGCTTTGTTAACATTTCGGTATTTTCATGCACACAGACTTTATTTAGTGTATTTCCCGTGAGAGTAATACGTTTTCCGAGTCGCTATATAGTATTCATGACTGAGCTCGATCCGACTGATGCTTCGTAGCTCGACTAAGACTTTGTTGGCAAATTGGATTTTCCTTCTGCCACTATAAAATGAGCTGAATCATATTATAGTAGTAGTGACATAAAAATAATGAAATAAAATGCACATTGTTGTACAACATGGAGCTGAAGAATTTTACTGACAGTGTGTAAAACAGCATAACATAGCACAACAACGTAAATAATCATGTATCGGTAGATACAAAGACAATTTGCTTAGCAATATGCGAGTTCAATTTTACTTTTGGTCTGTCCATATAAATAACCTGTCAAGCTAAGTTAAGAGCTCCAAACAAAGCGGTAATACTTGTTTTCGCACTCCTACAAATTGGGCCTTTTTCAGTAATACAATCAACAAACTATTTACGATTTCCATTCAACCAAGCACGTAAAACTACTGTCATTTGTGCTTATTTGGCTAGATTGGTGGCTAATTCAATGAGATTGATTGAACAAATGGAAAGGTTGGCCAGTTGTCAGAAAAGTCTGCTGTCTTCAACAAAAGATTGATTCACAGCAACTTTCTTGTACACAAGAAAGAACATAAGACTATTTTCCATTAAAAAGGTTATAGGTTTGTTTAGGCATGATAAAATGAAAAGTTACCAATTGCTAAAAGGGGTGGCAAGTAATGGTGTAAGAATAGCAACCCATCAAGGAAAGTTCAGTGAAAATAAAATTGTTTTTTAACACTATACAGTATAAGCGGAACGGGGAATTTATTGAAAAACTCGTCAAACTATAGTAAGTAGGTAGGTATCAATGATTTTATTACATTATTGTAACTATAAATTGGTAATGAAACGTTTTCTTCTATCAGCAACTACATTCAATTGCATCATTATGTAACTATCTAGCGAATGTTTACTGATATATTCGTCCTACTTCCATTTAAATGCGTTCTATTTCTCTGGAACTTGCAGAAGTTAAGTATAATGGAACCGTTTAGACACATTGAAGGAAAGAGGGAAGTTTTTAGGGGAGTTCCCGTGATGGAAAACAATAAATAAGAATGTGCTACTATTAGAGGAAAAGGAAATGCCGTATTTTAAGCTAAATGGAGCCACACAGCTTGCGAGTTGCAACATTTGCCTTTGATTTGGCTAAAATTAACGCGAACAGGCTCCCATTATATATTTTTTCGACCTTGAAGACCTTGCCATGCTAGTCAATGCCTGTAGGGCAAAGTATTGCAAGTTGCAACATTTGCCTTTGATTTGGCTAAAATTAACGCGAACAGGCTCCCATTATATATTTTTTCGACCTTGAAGACCTTGCCATGCTAGTCAATGCCTGTAGGGCAATGTAAAATTTAAAAGACATCTGTTCATCTGCATCTGCCAGTTTACAACGGGGTTATTAATACAAATTTGAATATCTTTATGTAAATCTCTTTTCGTTTTACGTAAGCATATAAAAAGATGATTTTGCATAACCACACTAAAGACAATAAAAGCTGTGAGCTATCAATTAAATATTCCAAGTAAATGGAACTTGCTCACTCCATACTAATCGAAAGCCGAAGCAATGTAAGGGATTAGGAAATGAAAGTTTTATTGTATTGGATTTGATGAAGGCTAGTGGCTACCAATAAAACCTGCCTGAGCATGACTCTATGTTGTAAATGTGAATAAAATAAAAGGAAACGAAAAAAGTCTATACATAGCTCATGACATTCCTCTCCAATCGTATTTCGCTTGAGTCAATAAAAAATTCGCCATTAATGTGCACTAGGGGATGCAAATTTCTGGCAAGGGAAATAAATTGGAGACGCTAGTTTAACTATAATATACTTAACAGTGACACTAAACTAGTAAATTCTAGACAGAACAAGTGAATAAAGATGGGATGCCTTTACAGAGTAAACATTTGTCCTCATCCAGCTTATTCCTCAAAACAGACAACTGAGAATTGACCTTTCTTTGCCTATTAAAATTCTAATGTCAAGGAACAAAGAATTACTAGAGCGTATTCGCTCAATTAGGACCGTCAAGAAATTGTAGATAAGAAAAACTATTTAGACAAACATGTTTCTCTATTATTATCGATCTACTATTCAAACAGTAAAATAGTAAATAGTAAAAATTCTCTATTTAAACACAAAACAGAACGTACTTATAGGATTTAACAAACCGAATGTTTTCTATCTACTCAAATCAATAGCCGTATTTCAAGTAATCCCATTTTTAGCGGTATTTAATGCACCTAAGTAAGTATATAGTAAAATCAATTAAGGCAAACAAAAACAAACACAAATAAAATCGAAATGTTTCCAGTTACATTGCTAGTATTGCCAGTCAGTAACATACAGCTACGTTAGTTTATTTCATGATTTTAAGTTGGCATGTGTAATTATTTCATTTACGTCTAAAAAGTTTTCGCTTGGCCAAAGCTATTTTATTAGAACGTTCTCTGGGTTCAAGATAACTCCACAAGGAATTGAGATATACTGCTTTCAAATGTTTTGTAAAATATTTTGAGGTGTAAAGGAAGGTTCGTCCAGATCAAAAATGAGTTAAATCGGGTAGGGGGGAGAATGTGGTCAATGAACATGAGCCTCAAAAATAGCTAAAATAAACGCTGTTTGGACATTCAGCATTCATCATCCGTTACTGTCTCTCAATTTTTAAATATTTCGGGGTACAGTAAGACACTGTAACACATTGTAACTATTTTACTTCTTCCTTCGTATTGATTTACATCTATTTCTGCCAGGTAGATTATATGTAATTGTAGTAGAAGTACATGTAATTGCGTTAAGAGAAAATTAAAAGAGAAAGTAATTTTTGTTGCGATTTGCAATGCCTATAACCAGTCATAATATGTCAGAATATTTTACTAATACTTCACACTTTCACAAATTTAGGTGTCTAATATTCCAAAAATACAGAAATGTGGCTGAAGTCCTAATCTTTTCCTAGTCCAATTGTTAAAGAATTTAATATAATAATTAGCATGACAGCTATACAGCCATAAAATCCATTAACATTTTTGTCATCTCATAAAAATGGGTTGACTGTCATTTAATTAATGGAAAAGTAAATTAAGTTGTAATTGAATTATCATCGGACTCTTTCTTTATTAGTGAATGGATCGTAAGACCGATAAGGATGAAGCTGTTATCTTTGAAGTTAAAAAACTGTGCATAGAATGACATAACTGGAATTAACTGGAACAAACTTGTATTAGTGCAATCTGTCGATGATAGTAAACTGTAAAAATAAATATTGCGATATTGCAAATAGTTTAGCGAATGGTACTACTTTCAATGAAAGTGACACACCACCTCCCTCACCATAACTTTTATTGCTTATTTAGCTTAGAAATTATTGCATATCGACTCTATGAATATCAAATGTGCTAATGAGGACAAGCATAGTTATTTTATCGCTAGCGACAAATCCCAAGTAAGCCACATGCATAATATAACACTGGATTGCCTATACCAACATCCCCAGATAAAACAGAGCACTTACTGCATTGCACAGCTTTGCATGCTCATTTCTCGGCCATAAATAATACACCTTAGAAATTACCGAATCCTATAATAATATGCCGTAAAGATACAGTTCGAAATAGTTGTCCACTCTGTACTGTACACGTTTCACTAATCATTTTACATCACAACTTCCATTTGTGCTTTAATTAGGACATTAACTAGGGCATTTAGCGCGTTACATTGGAATATCAGTCATTTTAAAATAATAAATTTTGATGCATAATTAATAACCACATAGCACAAACCTAGAATTGAAAGACCCCTGAATCTCGTTCAGTCTGATGTAATGCAGTGGAAACTAATTAAAAAAAAATCTCCAATCAGAGTGTAACTACTTGTGATAATAATTATTGTATTTTGTATCAAGAATTATAATTAGACGTATAGGAATTTTTTTCACTTTGTGGAATAATTAGTTGTCCAGAGTGCAGAACGTAAGAAAATATTGATAAATGTCTAGACTAATTATCTTTTAAGTACGTATTCGACTATACTTACTATAAAGTTCCATCGTATATCTATAGGTATGGGTTTAAATACTATTAATCTTTGCATAGTCTGTTACTGCATAATAATGATACACATAATGTAAATTAACAATAATGTTCCCAAAAGTATTTGCTCAGGAGTTTCCCTTAATTATTTTATTCTTCTAATTGTTGTTTTCATAGACAAGTAAGCCTTGCATATGAAAACTTGGCAATTGAAGTGTAAGGATGTGAGAACAGAAAAGGGTGATGTCATACAAGATTTAATTAGTTTAAATTCGCCTAAGACATGGACATTAGATTCAGTAACTTTAATTAATTATTCATGCAGAAGAAATAATAAATGTAGTTTTGCTGGCAATGATGTCTACTATAGTTGAGTGGCATGCATGCACTCATGTCCTTCGACCTTTTTATCTGTACAGTTCTTAAAGAGTGAGTGCAGTAAAGCAATAAAATTCTTATTACGTGTCTCCACTCAATCCACTCACTCTATAAACAAAGAACGTTATCTACCTACTTTATTATGTGCATGATACGATAACCTGAGCTTTCGTGGACACTACTATTATACCACTTTATTTATGTCTCTCATAATATTATAAACATTATACGCGTAGGTATGTTTTAATAGCAAGAATTAATTCGAAATGTTTGATGGGTAATTAAAATGATGCACTCTCACTTCCTATATGTGCAGCATTTGATAAATTTTACAACCCTAGCATGTAGTAGTAAATGGAGCAAAAGGATTTTAATAAAATTAATTCAAAGGTCAGAGTGCACATGGAAGAGTACAGATAACAAAACTGTAATCTCCACATTGTAACAATGTTTAAAATCTGTACACATTGTGTACTTCATATTTATCAATGAAAAAATCAGGATGAACATTGTAAATGTCGGGGTGATATCCAAAGAGAACGTAGTATTGATAAAATTGTAAAATGATGCCTCGTTCTGCATTGGGGTATTGTGAATTACGGGTAGCTTAGAGCATGTTAAATATTTATACAAGCAGGTAAGTTTTTGCTATTGCTCTGCTGATGCATGCAGAAAAGGTAAAACTGCTATAAAAATTATATGAGCTAGTGATATTCAAGGTTGTGCACAATAAACAACGTTAGGACAGTTTGAGAAGAAAGCTATTTGTCCTTTGCGGATCGGGTTTGAGTTAGTTTGAGTAGAAAGCAGTGAGTCGTAGCGGATTGTGTATTGGCAAATATTTGCTTAATCCTTAATTCCTTTCTTAATCGTACATAGCTAGTGGTGGTAAGCAATGGAAAATGATATGTTTTTGCGGTTGAAAGCGTCAAGTTGTGATTTGTTCATCTAAGATTACATGTGAGGACATGAAATAAATGAAAAGAAGGCAAATAGTAGTAAGTAAAAAGAGATTGTTAGCTTACCTCCACCATTCTGTTGACAAAGATAAGGGAATCGCCAAATATTTCCGAGGCCGACAGAGTAGCCAACAACACTGAGCATAAATTGAGTCTTGCTCTCCCATCCCATACTTTCATTGTTGTCGTTGGAACCACCAGGGCCAGTGGCCCCGCCGTTTGTTTGGAAAGCTGCATCTGAAGGGATCTCTCTCATCATGTGCACACCATTGTTGAGGCCGTCGTCGTCTAACTCCGTGCTGTGAGTCACTGTGAGTGAGTCGTGGCTGTAAGGACTCTTACCACTACTCACATTCAAACTGTTCTTATCCATGAAGAGTTTTTTATAGAAAATATAACCACTCGAAAGAAAGTTGTTACTACTTACAGTAGTTCTTAAGATTAGAAGAAGACTAAACTATAGTATAATCAATTGACAAGTGATTATTAAATTGTACAGATATATTTCTGATTAAATTCCCACTTAAAAGCTATGGTCACAAAAATGTCGGAGCTCTATTTTATTGACACTGTTTCCTCAGTTCTTAATGGTTTCAGGAGACGGTAATGAAATGGAATTAAAAGGAAACAGAAAGAGTAGTAAAATGTGTTTGCTGTCTATTGATAATAATTAAATAGACAAAGTAAGTACATGTAGTTGGATTGAAGTCTGTTTCTATGTATTGTATATGTCTGTGTGAGAATATTTACGTGTGTATTGTGTAATCGTTTGGCAGACACAATAGCAATAGCACGAGTATGTTGTCCTATCGAAAATGAATGAGGGAAACTTTCGTATGTACTTATATGTTGGCTCTGGCTTTCGTGTTTACTTTTCTGCTTCTAGGTTATTATGTTATGTGCTGTTATGACCTGCTCTGCACAGTGTTAGACTGACTTTACTCGGTTTATTCTGTTCCAGTTCAGCTTTTTACTAAACAGTGTGAATGCAGATAGTATAATTCCTCAGATATAGTGAAGGAAGTCAACTTCCACGCTACTACGTTACGATACTAATAAAACGTAGTAAGTTTTCTATCGATTTTCCCGAATTTCGTCAGTCCAGAAATACACGTGTCCTATTCTTGTATACTTTCTTATAGTGCTAAAGTACCACTGGGATTTTCTCCGCTACTTTCTTCTTTTCTTTGCTTTACGTTACCTTTACTCTTACGTGAGTCACTTAAATAAGCCTATCGCTTTCCGCTTCTCTGATTAGAGGCAGAGAAATCTGAATATAACTGGTGCATCTAGGCACAACTAGATTCCTTGATACACTTTTCTTATTGATTTCAGCTAAAAAATTCCGAAAATGTCAAGTTCTTCTTTATATACAGCTAATTTGACATTAGCCAAAAAAAATCTAATGTAAATAAAAGTTTTGTGATATAGTGTTCGTTGGGGTGAAAGTAAACTTTTCCCTATTTTTTTTCTTTCTCAGTTGTATGTACACAATTACTAACAGATTGGTAACAGTGAATCTAAATTAATTGCTATACTATTTTTGTAACTGATAAAATGAGCACAGCTCAATTTCAATGTACAATTTGAGACTTTTTAATTGAGACTAGGTATACTATTATTATTATTATAGGCTAGTAATGTACAATTAACTAAAGTCTTATATAATATTACTATATAAACTTGATATTGACGTATTCTTATAGTATAACAGTATCTTGGAATATTTACTTTTACTTCTATTAGAATTTAAGATCTTATAATAATTATAGTTATTATTTAAATGATTGTAGTTAATATTATTGTGACTAAATCGTCCACACTCTATATCCATATAGACTGGATATAAATTGATCTACTAGTACTCGTTATCTAAGTATATCTGTTTGGAGGTACAGCTTTTAGGAATTGATTCATTTAACTTGAGCACCTCTGTTACCAAACAATACTGATCAGTTTAACTACCTTGTCAGTAAACATTAGATAAATTAAGATGAGTTAACATTCATCAAGATCAACAGCACAACACAATAATTCACTCTCACAACAATAGTATAACGTTTCAACAAACAAGCTATCAACAACGGATAGATCTAGATGTAATTAATTACAGTCCCTATATTAATTCTTATCCGGAAACTAATTGTGTTGAGATAGATGTAAATGTATAGATCAATTAAAAGCTCCTAACTTTTACAAATAGATTGCAATTATGGAAATTAATTAGATTCTTTCAAATTGGGGCAATGTAGTCTTTCACAATCTAATACATATGGATAGATATAGTATAGGAGAACAATTTTTTTGTGCCTGTCTTTCTCCTCTGTTATCCTGTAATAACTAAACCAGGTGCATAACAGTAACAACAGTTTGCATGAATTGGCTAGTGAAGATTTCCTATTAGATAATAATAGTTGTGGTTGTTGCGGTGCAAGTTCTAAGAGTTAAAGATAGCCCAGTGGATTTGTATGGGAGAGTTAAGAAGGAGGAGTTGTAATGACTTGGGATGCTGGATGTTAACTAAGTTGGCTCTTCTCTGTGTCTCAGCAGACTCTCGCTTCACTTCAGTTTCTTAGGTATCTTTGCTTATGTTATGTTCTGCAAGTTGGAACCCGACTCTGAATGCGTCTTCCTGTGAGAAGATGTCTTTATAATAAGACTTCTTGCCCTGCTCTCCTTTCCTTCCCTCGACTTTTCTCAACTCTGACTGCTTCTTCGTTGTTTCTTGGCCTGGTATGTTCTGGTATGCTCCAGCCTGGCGCTCCAACAACTAGCTTTGTCTTCTATACTTAAGAAACACACACGTTCGTCTTATTGTCTAATGAAAGGGCGATAAGAATATCTTTCTCGCGAAACTCTATACAAATGTTGGTAAATATATGCTGTACGCCGTATAGACCTCTACGCTACAACTCGCCGGATGAATGAATGATTAAACAAATGGCAAAGAAAAACTATAAGTTTACTTTATCTATACAGTTATATATTATATATATATTCTTAATATAGTAGTATATATGTATATAGTATATAGGTATACAATCTAATCTGCACTTTCTGAGTATACAATTCTCTCTCAAGTTGATGGCAGAATGCAATCGCAATAGTTGAGCTTGATTCTACTTCATGCTTTGTCTTGTCTTCTCGTTTCTTCCCTATAATTAAGTCAACCTTCCGAAAATTAGGTAGGAACAAGGTTAACTACTGCTTATTACGTGAATTCTAAAGGAGATTACATAAAATATTTATAAATTAATTCTCTTCCTTGCTTTCTGCTATAGTTGAGATTCCTTCTCCTTCACCTGCACTTTGTGGCTATATATATCCGGGATAAACAGTCCAATATAATATACAGTCATGTAATTACTTCACCTTTGTCGTCCTGCCTATTATATCTTAATGAGGAATTCTACAAACAAATAATAATTACTTGGGAAAATTTAACTAATTTATTCGTGTCCTTTATTTGCTATTGTTAAACAATCGTTGAATCACTTCTAGTTCAATTGGAAACAGTTTGTGACTTTAGTAGACAGTTGAGTGAGATTGATATAATTTTATGGTGTTGGCCAAATAGTACAAGTTATTAGATGTAGAAGGTGAAGGTAGGTGAGTTTTCACGTAGACACACAGAAATAGAATTGAACTGCTGCTGTTGTATGGTTGAATGGTTTTGATTTCGTTTCGTTTGATAGTGCAGCTCTCCTTTCCACGTCGTAGTAGTAGAGGAGCAGAGAGTAAAACCGAAATTCGGGGGAAGACAGAGAGTCAGTGAATAATGTGGCTAATATTGATTTCCTCCGCACAATGAGAGCTGTCAAGTGAGATTGTGCTCTGTAGGTTGAAAAAGCCGTGAGGGAAATACTATTGTTATAGTATAGATTAGAATAATAATGTGTCTGAATGTTCTTTTGTTATTGTTTTGGTTGATAAGATGAGAAATGGAAAGGAAAGTCGGTCATTGGAATGATACAATACTGAATGTAATGTAATGTATGTAGATAAACCGTGGGAATTCCGGATGGAGGGAAAATTCTATAGGAGTCTAGGCTATAGGTACCCAGTTGGCAAATGGCAAATGTTTTTCCTATACTCTCTCACGGGTTAAGAATAGAGATGGGAATATGAGACACCATACAATAATATTAGTACCTATATATATTCTGTCAACAAACTATACTTTGACAGATCAAAACAATTAATTTTGAGATCTAAATGAGGTGACAATTATTCGGTTTTCGGTAAAATGCTACTATTGGCTAATTGGAAATAATTTTGTGGAGAGTAGAATAAATAGGTAGATTGACCACTTGATGTGAAAGGAAAATTGTGTAGCAATTGTTTTAGTATTAGTGGGAGAGAAGAAGAGGATTAAGTATATATATCAATGTTTTTGTTCAAGTGCTCAACGAGGACTAATATAGCTGACCGAATCACAGGAAAGACTCGAATTGACTGTGATGATGTTGTCGTGGGCGCAATTCTGAATTAGAAGAGAGGAAACGTATGTACATGTACGTAAGTTGAAAGCACGAGTTTCTGTGTGTATGACTTTTCTGAGCATCATCATTTCATTCGGCATGCTATTGGCATGGGAAGCCTGTCCAGGAGAACCACTCTCCAGTTAGCACTTTTCCTTCCCGACAACTGAGACGCATGTGCCTCGGAGAATATCGACCCAAGATATGTGCATATGGAGAATTCCCTATTTAGTATAGAACTCCATGTAAATGTACATGATATCCTCAGTGTAGGTAGAAAGGAACCGGAAACTCGGGGGTTTCGATATCACCTCGCCTATCCCATCCAGCCATGGAGTCTACACGGACAGAATGCCAAAAACTATGTGGTGGTAGCCGACTCTCCAACACTCTTCCCTCCCGTTACTTTTCCCAAGAAAAGCTTGTCAACTCAGAGCCCGGGACACACCAGAGCAGCGACACACAGGCGCTACAACTATAGCCAACAAAAGCAAATACAAGCTTTGCAATCCTCGCGAATATCTCTCCGTGTAAATTCGACACATCCACGCTACTCCTTCCTTCCCACGTCAGAGCACTCGCTTTTTACGTCGTACTAGATTCATGTGTTCCTAATGATATAACTATAGACGACCCCTTAATACAAATAGATCCAGTATACTACATTTCTTTTCCAACTACCTACAACTATCTGTCTGTATTGACTAGACACTAGACATACACCATTATCTTGTATTACTCACCCGCTAGATTCACCACTCCGTTTTATCTACTATATACACATGGATAAACATAATATGAGTTCGAACGTTCGTTCCCCGAACCGGACCGGTTATCAAATTCGGTTAAAAAATTGACATCGTACATCTACTATATACACATGGATAAACATAATATGAGTTCGAACGTTCGTTCCCCGAACCGGACCGGTTATCAAATTCGGTTAAAAAATTGACATACGTACACACAAGTAGATTTTTATATTTTGAAAAGTAAACAATGCTATCACTAACGATTAAGCCTGCCTGATAATTGTTAGAATAAAAATTCATAAATAGGTTACAGCAGCACCAACATAATATTCCATATTTATTTACTAACAAATAATTGGGTTTCATTCACAAAACGATATTATTAGTTATAGTTTCAAAGTCTCAAATATATAGGTATTTTATTTACAGATGGCGAGCAATCACTATACAATTATGATAATTAAACTAGCCTTATACTGTAATACAGTGGCAAGTTTCAGCATGAAGATCAGCTTGAGTGCGGGTTAAAATTCTTCCGAATCCCGTCTCTGCAATACAGACATATCTAAAATACTTACTCAGTGCAATATAACCGATATAACAAGACAATCTTATGTAGTAGATTATGCCTTTACCTAACCCATTCTATAGATGATATGTATATACATAGACACCACCACCTTACCTTCATTATTACATTAAATTGGTATGTCTACAAATGCTATGAAATTGTGCCTACTATGTAACCTATTAATTAACTAGCTGTGTACGTCGTGGGGTGAATACAATACAGGTACATACATGCATGTAATTTAGCATACAAACTAAACTAATGTCATTTATTTTTCATTATTTTTTAAAACATGCATAGATGTTACGGAGTTAACGTAAAAGTAAGTACACTATTTACGTTTTTTCGAATCCTTCTCGACTCTCGATATATCAATATATCAAATCTAACAGCAACTATGCATCCAAATGTTTTATCTGTACTCTCATTTCTCCAATATATTTTCTTTTAAAGCTTGATTTGTTGTTTATAGAAGAGCTGGCAATCTCTCTATACATCCCACATGTAGTATTCAGTTCTAACTTACATTTCATAAAGAATTTAAATAAGAAGGCCTATGCTTTGTAAAGCAAACTATTATTTCACTAATAATATGAAATCAGATCTGTATCACTGAATTTGTTTGCTTTCCTTTAATTATCGAGTAGGTAGCATATAATTATATGTAAACTATCCCATACTTGAAACATGAAACACTATATCCAAGCACTGCTATTGTGCGCAGTTTCTCCACTGAACTGATACTAACAGATGTTATAGAAAGATCAAAAAAATCTTTGCGTCGAATATAGAAAGAGTAATCCATTGTTTGCATCATCAACTTTTATATATTGCGTTGGTAAGTTGCAATTTAGTTTAAAAGTTTTTTACATCCAGATTAACTGGACTTCTTTGCTACGGATGCAATGGAGCTCATCTTTAGAAAATAAAAGCTCACATTTTTTACATTATGGAACCTTTCATGTTACAGCCATCAAAATAAGTAAACAATTGTAAATATGTTTGCGTTTGCGTTGGTAGAAAACTAACAGTAAGTAGCAGTTACTCCTATGTGCAAATGCATCCAGAAAGTGCTCTCGATACATTTGAATTGAGAAACCAAGAATTTGTTTTGAGAAACCAAATTTTTTGCAGCCAAATTTTTGCAAAGTACAGCCAAATGGGAAAACATTCCAAAATGAGAATATTTTAAACTCGTACATTAATCATTTTAATATCGTACAGTATATACTCGTAATAATTTTATTCCTCATTGTCATTATAAAGTTGTGTAGATGAAAATGGAAATAATAATATTGTCATTACAGATTACAGATAAGATAGATATATGTTTCTTCCTTTTGTCTGCGCTACTCATAATTATAATTACTAATACCTAATATTATAGGTACATAATGTACTATCCTAACTTGAATAGATTAATGGTAGGTATTCACATCATGATGGTGCTACCATTGACTGCAACTGGAAGCGGATTTATGCTAAGCATAGTAGATGTGAAAGAAATATATTTAATTTATTTCAAATAGGTTCATGTGATCATCTTTAGTAGTAAAAGAAGTAAGTGTAATGAAGTGTCTCAATGGAACTATTTATGATGTAGGATTAACAATGGAAATTCAATGCTAAGTATCTTCACTAATAGATTGTAAACATGAATCAATTTGTACTGTATATATGAATAAAAAGGAACAGTGCAATCACTTCAAAATGCCGGGTAGGCACCTATAATGTTTCTATACCCCTCTTACTATTCGGCTCATTTAAAGTTTTAGTTACATGAGAAATCATGTCTGTCTACCATTTAGTACATTTAGGTAGGCAATGATAGTGTTGCGTCACGTCTGCACACACCCTCACTAACTCCCGTTCTTCTATACCGGCCCAAAATACTCATTATTTGTCTATAGCAAGTAGGTAGGTATCTAAGACTTTTTTTTGGATTCAGTAGTCATGCCATGCTCAACTTGTACCATTTCGTGCCAGCATTATATTTAACATATTATTCATATACTGACCCGTCATAATAATTATTCTTTATATAGCCTATCTGCCATTATGTAAAATTTGAATAACTCCTTCGGTGCTTTGCACTCTGAACATTATCATTTTAATAGAACATCAAACAGCAGTTCTGAAAATGGAATGAAATAAAATACACCTACGCAGATACTTCAGTGGCATTTCTAATTTGATGAAATTATGTAACTTTTATAATAAGTGATGTATAATATTACTGCGATTTTCTTCTATATGTAATGATATTATAGCATTTCCGGGTAATATAAGTTTTCCTTTTCATTCCCCATTTCTTTTCATTTAGCTTGCTATGTCAAATGTAACGCTCGTATTATCGGCCACAATAAGATGAGTAATCTCAATAAGTGAAATGGTAATAAGACACCGTTCACGCCATCACGCCTTACGAAGACATTACAGTTCTGTCTGGTGATAAACACCGATGTTACAAAAGACGCCAAGTAGACAACATGATAGCTAAATCTTTGTTGTTATCACACTTGGCAATAATGGTATTGTATAGTAAATTGAGTGTCTTATGTACATTTACATAGGCATAATATTGTAAGAAGCCCGTATATCATATAGTTATTTAATGGAATATTGTTAGTATAGTGATGAATCATTTATAAGTCATTCAACTATATCGTATGATACACTAGGAATGCTGACAGAGCAACTATGATTCATACATGTACATATCCATTTATACACACACCAAAATTCACTACCACACACAAACATAGGTAAACACATACAAATATCCTCCACACATACCATACAACCGTAATCTGTATCCACACACCCAATTTGACTACTATGCAAATTATCCTGTTACACGTACACAACTCATGTTAAGCATCCACAAATTATGGTATATGATTCTATATAAACTATATTGTTACTAAATTGTATAAAAGGGGCAACTTGTCGCCTCAATAGGCAGTCTGG